>JANHGN010024339.1:79697-97197 GCA_024605025.1 Megaceryle maxima
TCAAATGCCTTGCCTGAAACTGTGAATCCCAAATGTTTCTCCCTAGCAAAGGATGATGTGGCTTTCTAACTGCTGGCACACACCAGTTTTCACTTTTCCCTAATAGTTAGTTACAGATCAAGAAGAATAGATTTTCTCTGACCTCATTAAAGTTTAGAGTTGTAGAGCACATCATCAGGCTCTACTCCACAACTAGACTTCCACAGGTTTAAAGAAAGACTTCAAAGAGTTTAGAAACCCTTGATTTCAATGTATCAGGACCAGCATCATACTTTCTAATCATTAGGGAAAGTAAAGCAGCAGCACCATCACACATACTTCATGGCATTTATTGCTAAGGAGAGGCCCCAGAAAAGAAGAAAATAAATACAATTTCTTAAAAGTTATTAAAGTCAAATTGTACTAAAGTGCAACTTCAGAAAACAGTAGAAGATATCAATAGAAAATGTGGTAACAGGAGGCAATGGCAATTCATTCTGGAGGTAAGCCACTTTATCCTCCATGCAGTGTCACTAGGAAAACTACCTGAAAGGTTTTTTTACTACAGGCACCCCATGCCCAGAGGTTCAGTGAATATTGGCTAGGATATGGTGGTTACAACCTGTTAGGGTCAGTAAAACGTGAAGGGGTTACAGTTCCTGAAATACAGTAGGAGTGTCCAAATGTAATTTCTAAAGTCAACCTTTTTGCATCCCAAATCAGACTGTAATTTTTTTTTCCACTGAATATTTCTTCCGATTTTTTAGTTTTTCTAGTAACAGAAGATAACAGCTTGAGCAATAAGAAGTTCATTTCTCATGTGTTAGTGACCAGATGTTCAGTTCTAGGCAGCTAGATGAAAGAAAAACAATGGCAGAAATATAGAAACCATCTCCTTAAAACTTTGAGCACCCCGATTCCTCTTGTTCTGTGTGAGCATCACTATTCCCTGTAGAGATTTTTATGATATATTACTTAGGCAGCAAAGAATAGGCAATACCTTATGTCACATTCACTAAAATATATTAGAAATGTATTTGAGCCTGGCAACTTTGAGACAGTGATTGCTTTTTGTGTATGCAAACACAAAAGATATAAAATAGGGATTTTTTCTTATCTTTTCCCCAAAAATATTAAGTAACCATATCAGAACTGCATTCTTTTGTTATTTCTTGTACAGATAACAGTTGATCTACTATTTTTCATGAATAAGTATAACTGCAGGTCTATAAGAATCTTGTCCTTACATCACAAGGAACAGAATCACTCTAAAGAAAAGGTAAAACATGAAAAAGAGAGGATATTTTCTATGAATGAGATTAATGCCTCTACTAGGTCTTTTCATTGCTCTAAGAATATTTCAGTACTGAACATTTCTTCCATGCTAGATCAAAGCTGTACACATTTTCCATTTGCTGCTCAAGACTAGGATATTGAAGATATGTTAGCCTTCAGTAAGTGAGTAAGTATTTATTCACTCACACTGGATAACAGATCGTATCACTCACTGTTTTTTCTCCCTGACAACTCATTTCATTCACAGTGCACTGATACAAAGAGTTTGTTGGTGGAGATGATTGAGTTTTGCCAAAGCGGTCATTACTGGCCATCAGCAGCTGCTCACTGTCCTGCACACAGGCAGAGAAAACAAGGGAGAGATTTCCAACTCCCTGTCACAAATATTCAATACATCTTGTGACATCTTGAGCCCTTCACTAAAGATCAACCTATATTAGACATGGTAAAAGACCCTCAGTAAATGGGAAATCTAGGAAAAAAAACAGGCATAGGTCACTTTATCTCTCTGTTTTGAGCCAAGGGTAGGGCAAAGCATAATGTAGAGTAGTAATTCTCAAGTAGGAAGGTCAGTACTATGAAACCATAGCAGGTAGCTTCATACTGAGTGGTCCTTGTCAGCCACTTAACAGAAGGAACTGAATTTGAAAAATGGTGTCCCCTGACCTTCCAGTTGGAATAAGGATCAGGATCCAGGGAGTGCTACAGGAACCTCATATTATTTTGGGGTTTTGTAATAGCTAATAATAAACGCCTGAATACCTAGAAGACAGCTGAAAGTGATGTCTGCCCACCTGGAATGATCCCCATCCCAGGTAGTGGGATGGCCCTGATCAGTCACATACCTACCATGCTCTGCCTGCCTCTGCCCCAAACATACTTCAGGACTGTTGTAAAGTTTACAAAAAGCCTGCCTGTTGCTGTTTTCCTTAGTTTCTGAGTCACAGGAATTGTCTTTAGCCTGGACCTGAAGTTCTCATAGCCCTTTGTGGTGGTTTAACACTTTTACATGACTAACCTTGAAATCATGGAACCAAAGTCAGGGTTAGCTTATGCCAAATAGCCAAGATTTACTTTTCATCTCTCTTGTTATCCTTGATTTTTTTTTTTTCCTTTAATAGTTAAAGGAAGTAATATTCACAGGCTAGAGTGTTCCATCTTTGTCATCACTCATTATATTAGATTAACAGTCACATGTTATTTCCTATATATTCATTAACCATTCTCATGATCAATTAACATTAAATCAAACCAAGATAAATTAACTATAAATTTCAAAATAAGTATAGGAAAAACTCTAAATAAGAATGTAAGAAAAATAAATAAAAAAAAAAATTTTAGGAAACTTCCTTAAATATTTAAAAAAAAAAAAAAAAGAAAATAATTAATCAATGGCACACAACAGAGAGTTTGATTATCTCATGATGATAATTCCCCCAGGCTTTCCCAGCAGTTTTCAATCCAAGATATAAATAGCTTCACAGTAAATGCTAATGGCAGAGTTTAACATTTATTTTCCATGTTATCACTGTGCAGATTTTAAGGGATTCATTCCTGAAAATGTCCATCATTCCCTTCTGCAAAATGAGCAGAATTTCAGACAGAGATCTGAACAATATGTTTTACACAGAAAAATATTCAATTTGTTGTTTGTTTGGTTGGGGTTTTTTTTAATAAATCTTGGAATAAAAGTAGTTGCTATTATGGAAAATCTCACACCTTCTTTCATATGCAAAGTGTGAAAAAATGTATTTCCATCTCTGAATCACGTTTATGAGATTACCAGAACCCTAATAAAATCAGCATCTTTCCACTAATGTTTATATTTTGTACCCATATTACAAAAGAACATTTATGGCAGCTGGAAAGAATATAGTTTAAAAACATGTTAAGCAATAAGCTTTGGGAATTATTTAATCAAGAAAAATTAGTGAGCTTTTAATCAAATTACAGAAACAGATATAAGGAAAGAATGTTTTTTAATAGCTGGAATGAATAGGAAACATTTGCCATTAGATAAGCAGATTTCAGAAAGGATTTTATATAGAAACTATGTTTTAGTACTTTTCACCAGTGTCTATTTCCACCTTCAAATTCAGTGCTCTCAATTTAAATAACAAAGTGAGACAGCCATAAATACGTTGTGGGAAGGCATCATGACAAACTAGAACTCCTTAGAGGCACAGCTCACCATGTGTGATCAAACTTGATGTATCCTAATTAATATACAGTCTCAGTAGCTTTCAGAGATAATGTTTGACAGGGTCTAATGGTCCCGTTACCATTTTTCAACTTGCATCTCATGCATGGAGATATGAAATTTAGCCCCACCTACTTGCTTGAAATTTCTTCTTTTAGCAAAGATGCCAAAAGAAACTAATTCTTCCTATTCTAAAATTGTAATTTCGTACCAGAACAGAAGTCCACCAAGAAAAAATGGTCCTACATTGCTGCATATAACTTATGAAGACAGTTTTTATCTGATCACCATTTTTAGGTATGAGATGCAAACCAAATATATATATATATATATTTACCAATATTGTCAATTACTAAACAACAGGATACAAACCAGATTTCTTCAGTCTCAAGTGATCACACTCTTTCTAGTTATTTCATTGACCACCTCTATACTCTTTAATAAACGTTTAATAGAAATGCTTTATTATCTATGGTTCAGATGAGACAATACGAAATAAGTGCATTTGATATTTCATTGCAGTGCTAAGTTTGTACATGATCAAATCCATTTACAAATGACTTCCATTTCTGTTTTTCCTCAAAACTCATACTTCATTTCCTTTGTAAGTTTTAAAGCAAAAGAATTCTAAAATATTTAGAAAATACATTTAATTACTCACAGGAGGAACATAATTTCCTGTTGTAAAGACATCCACTTACCTTCAGATTCTTCTTCTATTCTTATAACATGCCAGATGTTAATTTGGCTCACAATCCCTGTATACAGCCCTATTGCAACTTTAATTAAGTGATTAAGAGAGCTGTTATTTCATTAGAGCATCCTTTACTGATCATTCTAACACGCTGACAAAATGGGTACCAGAGACCTGCTTCAAAAATTGTGCATTGTGGTATTAACTGGAACATTTCTAATGCCTTTAAACCAGGAAAATATTTAATTGTTTTAAACAATATGGTCTAGCAGCTCTTAAATCTCTGTATAAAAGGCCTTTGATTCTTGAGCAATAACTATTCCTTTTGTGTTTTTAGAGGAAAGAAGAAAAAAAAGGGAGAGGGAGAGGGAGAGGAAAGGAAAGGGGAAAGGAAAGGAAAGGAAAGGAAAGGAAAGGAAAGGAAAGGAAAGGAAAGGAAAGGGGAAAGGAAAGGGGAAAGGAAAGGGGAAAGGCCTCATGACAAGAGAGAAAGTCTGGTTAATAATAATCAGCCAGACACCTCCTCCATCACTTGTGGTAAAATTGACCTGACTGCTTAAAAACCCACTATGCTAGAGTATTCAGTTTCCTGTATTTGCTGACCCGTGTATGCAAATCACTCAGGAATGGATATGAGGAGATGAGTATTTTTCTCTAATGGATTTTAATAAGAAATAGACTCCATAGTGCATTCAAAAGTTTATAGGGACTAAAACCATGTTATTAATAGTCACTGAAAGTATTTGTATTACCCCAACAACCCATTTATGTGTGAAAAATACCAAAAGTTTCCACACAGATACCACAAACACAAATTATACACAACCTAATCCTTTAGTGAATGACATATACCTCAGGTTTTACAAATTCAGAAGTCTGTAAAATCCATCCTATTTTCCCCACAGCTAGTGTGATTCACTTCCCCAGCGTGGATCTGCGACTCTTCCACTGCCTTCATGTACAGAAATCAAGTTCAGCATGACAATTTATGGGTCACTGAAGAATTCCCTGATAGTAATCCTTAAAAGCTGTATTGAAGGAAGAATTTTTAGTAGTTGAAAGAAATAGGTTTTTTTTCTTCCTGCACAATCATCTATACAGCTCAGAGATCAGTGGAAAAAGTAACTGAATTTTTGTCCAAAATTGTATATGATCTAATCTCAGGAGTGTGTCAACTTCCTTCAAGAGAGAAGCAGGGCTTTTAATTTTGAACCAGCAGGAGAGCCTAATTGAGCAGGTCAATCTTTCTCCTCAATTTCAGCCAGAATTTGTAATATAAATGGATTTGTAAATAGTCATTCATTCCACCAAGAAAAGATGGATTTCAGAATCGCTATTAAAGAAGCATTTGACATCCTATTATTACAGTCTAATTGCTGCAGACATTCACAATGCCATAAAATTGTGAAACGGTATGCTGTTACTTTTTGCTGGCAAGTGTATTGTGATGTAAAATGTGTGGAAGTGTAGGGTATGAAAGAGCTATAGTGAAATTCAATTACTGTAGCATACATATAAGCTTTGAGAAAAATGTAACAGAAACATGCAACTCTGTGTTACTGACAGATAATCAAAGTACTGGCTGCTTTTCACAAGTGTTGTAAGAAGGAATTTTCTATTAAAGTTTCTTCTTTTATTATTTTATTTTATTTTATTTCTTATTATTTTATTAAGCAGAATAGGTTCTGCTTCTTTAAAGATTATACAAACAACCAAACACAAGCCAAAAGAGTGAAATGCATTTTAAAAATCACATTCTGTAAACCCTCTTGCCTCCAAAACAAATGCTGAATAGCCCTGCTTTATATTATAGGTTTCATCAGTAGATTCAGATCCAGAGCTGTGATTAGGGCCTGAAAATCTTAGGCTGAAACTGAAAGATGCACTTCAGCTGCAAATATGTAGCAATTATCATGAAATGAAGTTCATTCCACATTTTAGCTAATCACCATGGAAACCTATATTCATTGGCTCCTAATTGGAAACGTTCCAGACCTGGAAAACATTGTGGGCTTAAGACTGCATAATTTCTTATTTAAGCATTTGTACTATTCTTCTGTGCTTGTGACAGTACACCATGGCAATTTTAGCAATAACCCTAGAGAAAATATCTTTTTTCTGAGAAGCCTGTCTTTGCAAGTAATTTTTGCATTCTGGTGGGACTTCTGCCCTATAAGATTGCTTCATCAAGCCACTTCTACTGTTTGTGACATTAATACCTGAACACTCAGACACATTATAGAAGCCTGCTGTTCCAGTAACTCCAAGATAAAAAGTTATTATTTGAATATTGCTAAAACCAAAATGGATTATAAACCTTTATTATAGAATTTTACTGAGTTCTTCTAATAGATGTAAGGCTAAATTTTCAAACTTTGGTGTCAAACAGCTATCTTTAATGTAATCTTTAGAAAAATGCTTGGACTGACAAGCAGAAGGTGACACACTGATTTCCATTGATGCATTCCTAAATCCATTCTACAGATTTGAAAATGTTCTAATACTCAGAAGTGATGAATACTTATAGGTTTCATTAATATTCTAGGACCCATGCACACCTTTTCTAAAAATTGGATTA
Source organism: Megaceryle maxima (assembly GCA_024605025.1). NCBI lineage: Eukaryota > Metazoa > Chordata > Aves > Coraciiformes > Cerylidae > Megaceryle > Megaceryle maxima. Next base: position 86,445 of record JANHGN010024339.1, read on the forward strand.
TTCAGTAAATTGATTTATTTTCCATCATCCTTTCTACACCCTTACCTTTACTTTCCTAAATATTTTCATCAAACCCACAAATCACCATTTTATATGCATATCTTCTGTGTGTGTATATATATAATATCAGTTATATAATTTTTATTAAAGTCAGTCATCAATTCTAGTTGAATTGATCATTTCAGAATGGAGGCTTCTAACTACAAGTTTCTAGATGATTGCTTTCTCTTTTGAACTTTGTAATTACACTCTCTGGATTTCCTTAGGATGGCAGCAAGTATTTTTGCCTACCTTTCAAAATGAAGGGTTCAAGCAAGAGTTATTTTTCTGGAAAGAAACATTCACTGAATTTCCAGGTTAGCTTGTTTGGAAAGTTTTCATCTTTTTCATTCCAAGAAATGTGTATGTAGAGCTTACATATTTATTCTCAATTCCATCTGTATAATTATATTCTTCTTGGACGGCATAGAACTAATTTTTTTTCATAGGAAATTTTATGGTGCTATGTTTTGGATTTGTGATGAAAACAATACTGATAACACGGAGATGATTTACCTATTGTTGAGCTGTGCTTTATAATATAGAGTCAAGGCCTTTTCTGCTTCTCATGCTGCCAGTGAGTAGGCTGGGGGTGCACAAGAAGCTGGGAGAGGACACAGCTGGAACAGCAGACCCCCAATGAGCAGAGGGATATTCCATACCATAGACATCATGCTCAGCATATAAAGCTGGGGGAAGAAGGAGAAAGGGGTGGACATTTGGAGTGACAGCATTTGTCTTCCCAAATAGCCATTATACATGATGAAGATCTGCCTTCCCAGGCATGGCTGAACCCCTGCCTGCTGATGGGCAGTAGTGAGTGAATTCCTTGTCTTGCTCTGCTTGCAGGCATGGCTTTTGCTTTACCTATTAAACTGTCTTTGGCTTAACCCATGAGTTTTCTCAGTTTTACCCTTCTGATTCCCACTAGGGGAAGGGGGGAGAAAGTGAGTGACTATGTGGGACTGATCTGCTCACTGGGATTAATTCTGAATGAAATGAAGGCTCCATCTTTCAGAAAACTGTGGTCCAGTGAGGGCACTGGGAAAACTCATTAAAAAACCCCCTGTTCTCCAGGGATTATTCAGATTCCTTCCATTACATAGTGCAGCATTAAGCAAGAAGGGGTAAGCACAGGCTGGAATGAAAACCCTATGTAAAGTAACATCTAATTTAGAGTCATTCTGGTAGACCAAGCTCAAGAGTATTGCTACTTTACAGAGGTATTGGTGTCTGAACTAGCTGGTTTAAAATTGTTAGATTACAATGTAAATGCTTCTCCGACTGCTATCAAAAGTACTCTACAAACATGTGTCTTCCATCAATTACTCTCTTCAAGAAGTAAAAATGAATCTTTGTTAAGAAGTTACAAACACCCTTCAAATTATTGGAAACAGTTCTAGGTTTTTTCCTCTATGTGACTAGAATTTTGTTCCACTTTCACTCTAAAACTCACACAAAATACAAAAAGGGCAAAGGAATATCCAGATATTTGCACCCTTATATGTGTACATACAGTTGTCATGCAGTAGTCATTAAAGAGAATGTTTACATCTAAGTTCTATGGAATCTGTTACAACACTAGGTCTCATTAGTCTGTACAAACTGGTAGCACTAGTTTGTTGGCATAGCATTAATTCATACAGCCTGTGTTTTCTTGGTGAAGAGCTACTTCTTTCTAATCCCTGATTTCAGTTGGAAAATTAATTAAATGATAAGTCAAAAGAACACATTCCTCAAATTTACAAAACTAAGCTGAAATGTGATTGTGTACGAAAGCCATGATCTTGAGGTGGAGTAGAGTATGTTCTTCTGAGTTTCAGATATGCCTTCATGTAGTAAACTAAGAAATACACATTTCTTTTTCATTTTCACAGGGCTATGGTTTGAATTTGCATGTTGACAGTGCAACATGCAACAAAGACATGGTTTGCACAGTTTTTCTCTGTGTCACATTAGCTTTCCTGCTTCAGCCTACTCTGGGGTTGGGAAAGGCACAGGGAAGTAAGGCAACTGTTTCAACATCTAGTGAAAGATTTTTTAGATCAGCTACAATGAGGGTATGGAAGCATAAGAAAACTCGCCTTTACTCTTTCTATTCCTCAGCAGTAGGTTTGGATTTAGCCTTTGGCTCTCAGTCTGTACACCCTCCGCATTGCTCTCAGTATTTCACTCTCATAAGATGATGAGTAGGTACTCCTACCTTTACTTATGTACTTCTACCTTTACTTATGTACTCCTACCTTTACTTATGTACTTCTACCTTTGCTTATGTACTCCTACCTTTACTTATGTACTTCTACCTTTACTTATGTACTCCTACCTTTACTTATGTACTCCTATCTTTATTATGCAAACTGCTGGTCACTAGGACTCTCATTATTATCAGGTTATTTGCAGCATATATTTAATCCTCTCTTTTTCTGACAATGTAATTGCCAGTTTTGGGTGGGTTTACCTGCTGCTGCCTCAGGTTAGTTATGGCTAAATCCGGGATTTCAGGGTCCCTGCAGTACAGCACAGCATTCTGCAGTGCAAAAAGCTGCTGCCAAAAGCTGATCCTATTCCTTCCTCCTCCCACTATTGTCTACAGCCTCCTGCTGTCACTCTTACAAAAACAGCTTCTCTTCCTTTATTCCAAGTCCTTCTCTTTCCCCTAACCCTTCCTTTTTCCCAAGGAATAATCACCAAATAATCCAGTTTTCATTTCCTCCAGTGATTCTCCATGAGATTATAAAGGAATGTGATACCCCTTTTCCTGTTAGGACAAGGAAGAATGGTGTGCTTAGACACCAGAGCAACACTGTTGTGTGAAAAGCTGATGCTCTTTTTTCCAAAAAGTGGCTATTGTGATATCTATTGCATCAAGCTGCTCTAGCTTATTTGCTAAACTTGAGTTTTCACCAGGGTTTGCTGTCTTGGTATCTAAAAAATATGAAAAATATTTATTTCTAATTTGTTCTTTTAAAGAAGCAACTTCCTGTTGGATGTTAAAATCTGAAATGAGTGGTTTATATATCTGTTACATTGACTTGAAAACCTTCCAAGCTCTAGGATCCATTCTTATTAAATATCATGGCCCAGCATACTAATTTATCTGGCACTGAAAAAACCTTTAGATTTTGTTCTAGCACTCCTTTGAGTTTAAAGTCTTGATATATCTAAGAGCTAAAGTTTGGATATGTAAGGCTTCTGCTACATCTCCAGAGAACCTTAAGAACTACCAATCTTCAGATGACTCAGTGTATTAATTCATTTTGTTAATGCATCCTATCTCTGAGTAGTGCTCCTTCTTTCATGCAAATGTTTGTCAAACTTTGAAGTTTTATGTTATTCTAGCACTTAAGAGAGTTCAGAGTGTTGATAGCTTTTGCTGAGGTATTCTCCCCAAGCCTTCTCATTGCCCTCAAAAGAGCCACTTTACTCCTATAAAGACTTATGTGGTGAATGAATGTACATTTACTGCTAGTTACTTTGCAAAATGAGCATTTTTTTCAGTTCATACTTTGAATCCTTGTTCTCTAAAATCCATTCCCATAAATGGAACTCCAAAAAGATTGATGGTGTTAAATTAGAGCAAACCTATATGAAATCTGATTGCTCTCTTAATGATTACATTCCTGTCAATATCTTCCTTTCTATATGCTTACTGGGTTGCTTTGTTAGGATGTCAAAGGGGAAGTTAGAATGGCAAAGTGGGAGTTGGGAAATAAGAGGCTTTTTCCACTTCAGCTGTGCAGAAAATGAATGCAAGAAATTAAAATTAGATTTCACTGAAACAAAAAGATAAACAAAAGAAATTAACTTCATTTAAAATAATAATAAATATTTACTGTTAATTGCATTCTTCATTAACAGCGAGGAAGTAGATATCACTTTGTTCGTTCATACAGAATACAAGGAAATAAAAGGCTGGTTTATAAAAATTGGTTGTGGTTGCCACCTATTTCCCAGAAGTGCAATGCTCGAAAGAGTCTCCCAGTATGTATGAGGTGAAGATTTAGCTTAAATCTCAGTCTGTAGTGATTTAAACAGTGAAGCTCACACTGGGATGTCCCAGTTCAGGCATAATATGGGAAGTTTTCGTTTTGTGCCCTACGTAACACACCATTTTGCACCAAGTACTGTAATATTATCCTTCTGCAGACAAAATGACAAAATCTTTTCTTTCTCATTTTAAAAGCCACCAAAAATATCCAGGTTACATCATTCCCTATCTTGAGATTTTCTTCCCCTTAAGACCAGCTGGGGAAGAACTTGGCTTGGAGCCACTGTTGTCCTGCTGGGAGCTGGAGGTCATGTTCAGAGGGGAATCTTTCTCATTAGAATTTAACTTTCTGAGACCAAATACACTGTGCACACACACACCTACCTTCACCCCTCACCCTGCCCCCTTAAAACAATGGACACTTAACTGATCCACAAATAATATTTATGAAAGAAAATTGCTCCATGCCTTCCAGAGTATATCCTTCCCTATACATTCTTCTGGTGGTTAATCTCTCTGAGCATAACTGAGTTTGATTTATGTTAGGAATATGCCTTTAAATATTGAAACTTTCCTAAAATCAGCATTTTACATTCTGAAAATCAGTTCTGGAGATAAAAGCTTGATGTGTGAACAAGATATGTGTGCATCTACTTAAGTTAAAGCCTTTCTTCTATGGTAGACAAAGAGGTGTGGACCAGGGGATAGAAATCAATGTATTTTTTTAAGAGAGGAATTAATCTTAAATTTTACAAGCAAGGATAAGAGGAGACATATTTTAGTAAGAGTCTAAAAGCACAGAGGGCACTACAATTTGAAAACCTTAAAATATCAATTTTATAAGGTTAATTTATATTCATGTTATTAAAGTCATTTAATAGCATTCTCTTTCTAAAAGGACTGTTTAGGAGCTTGGATAGTCCAGTGACAGGTGCTAATAGAAAATCTAGCAAAATATAGTAGTGCTGCATTAATTCAGATGGAATAGGTTGGCTGGGCTGTACAAAATTGTTCTCATACCCCTGATACTTTATAATACTGTGAACAACCAAGTAAAGTTAAGAATTTGAGTACCATGATAATAAAGACTATTCAAAATCTTTTAAACTTTTATTAAAGATACAGAAATGAAAAGAGAAAACAGTTAAACCTTATGACATATGAGGAACTACAAAGGGCTAATTTTAAACAGCATTTTTTTCTATTACTCTCTGCTTTTGCTCTAAAGCTTTTAGAAATAGACTTCTTATATCACAGCTTTTAGATGGTAATAGCTGTCCTTTTGGGATAGAGAAGAAAAAAAACCCGTAAAAGCAGTTTAAATAGATGCTGTTGTTGCAGTCTCTGTCCTTCAGAACAAAAGAAGATAAACACAGAGAAAGAGAAAAAGAGCAGGAAGAAAAAAAGGAAAATGCAGCTTCTGCTTCTGAGCTTCACTTTTTAATGATGGACTAGAGTTTAACTATGAGGAAGGCCATGCTTTCCTTTTGGCTAACCTAAGAAGGCACTTTCCACCTTTAGGCATTTGTGACTTGAGTGCAAGACTCATGGCCTGGGTTGGAGTTTTCCTTCCCTAATCATGGGAACACCTAAAGGTATTTGAGAACTGATACAATCTTTGCCCATAATGAGACGGGGATCCTGTAGTCTGGACAGAGCTCATGCTGTTCTAACCTGCCCTTCAGAAAGATGAAGGTTCCTCAAAATCATTAGCATAGTTGGATACAGAGAGAGCTGAGAGGCTGCCTTAGCTAGTCCATGATGTCTTGGCATGCCACTAGAGACAAACATGCCTTTCTGCTCACAGCTGTGCAGTCTGAAGAGGTTCCTTTTGTCAGACAGAAGAGGATGAGGTATTTGCTCAACAGATAGTTAGTCTCTGTGTGAGGTTGGGAAAACCTCTATCAGCAGCAGCTTATTTCAGAACATTTCTTTAGGAACCTCTGTGAAATGAAGCTGTGGCTGGCAAAACCAGGCTCTTTTTTTATACATGAGACCAAAAGAGGAAAAAAAAAATCAGAAAAAGGAGACAAAAAGATATGTGAAGGAAAGAGTGGTGGTATCAGGGCTTTAGCTCGTACTTTGAACTCTGTGAAGCTGGCATTTGCACTTGTCTCCATCTGGCATGCTATGTTCAGTGCATTTCTCACAACTAGCTGTGAAATTTTGGGGTGTTAGAATGGAACCACAAAGATCTTGGGTGTGGGACCCTGAGGAGTGGATCTCAGTTCTTCAAGTAAAGAAATTGGTTATGATAATAGGAATGTCCTATCCTCTCAGCCTTTTTTATCCACCAAGTAATGTGCAGTAATTTTCGGTCCCACACTTTTTTTCTGTCAGACATGATCTTACTACAAATCTCTGGGGATAATTTTGTGATTTTTTTTTTTTTTTGGTATTATTTATTTATATATTTAATTATTTTGAAGAAAATAACAGCTTGGCACAGTCAGTATAATGCTGGCTTAACAATCTCTGTATGAGCTGGATTCAGAAAGTCTCAGAATTTGCATAGTAAACCAATTGCAATAATTACATTGACAAACCAAAAACATTAATTGAAGAACCTGTGTTTGAAGATAATGTCTGTAATTATAATGAGGTTAAATATTTCTGACAAGAAATGAATCCTTCCAGTGACATGTGAACTGGGGAGAGGATGGTAATCCACATTAAGTTCCATGGCAGTAACTTATTTTTTCTTCATAGACTCAAACATGCAAGTGAGCTCTAACTGATCTTTTTACCCTTGAGACTGTTGCAAATGCCTATCATTAAGACAGCTAGCCAGTCAGTTAGTGTCAATCAAAGCCTGTGAGGCATTTTACAAATTAGTCCCTATTGATATATAATGATATATGAATTAAAAGCAAGAGATGGAGCCATTTGTCATTGTAACAGCTAAGTTTCCAATTAGCCTATTTAGCTACTTTTATTGTATATGCCATGTGTATGCTATGCATTTTTTATTGCTCAATGCATTTTAATTGAGGAACACAAATGCTTGAAAGAGCTGACATTAAATCAGAAATCTTTGAATTTTTTAAATCACCGTGTGCATGGGGGAAGGAGGAGAATAACACTGTGTATTTTATTCTTAACTTGATTTGCCTGCATTATTTACTTCATATTTCTTCACACACAGAATTAAGTTTTAACAAAAGCCTTTCTGATAATATTTTGGGGCCAAAATTTAGTGACAACAAAAAATAATAGAGCAATCCTGGACAGAATCTGAAGTAAAGATATCTACCTCAGTGATGTAGACTAGATAATATCTGATGGTGATAGCTAAATTGCTCTCCCTTCTTACTTGTGAAGCTAATCCATATATTTCAAACAGTTCCTTGAGGTTACTTCTGCACACCCGTAGTGAACCTAGCCAGAACCATGTTCCTTTGCAGGTATGTTGGTGCACCCCAAAACGCCTGGTCAGTTTGCTGCCCTGGGTATTTGACAGGGAAACAAGAAAGAGAAGAGAAAGTAGAATGACATTCTTGCAAGTGTACTGCAGCATTTCTCTATTCCCTGGCTAGGCATCACCCAAAGCATGAAGAATCAATTCAGCAGCTGGCTGAAAAGCTGCAAGAATGGAAAATTGATGCTGTTAGGAGCTGCTTTGCTCTAGGTAGAGTAGGAAAATATTAATTACACTGTGTTGCTCTAGATTTTAAGTGGTGAAGTATCTTTGTTTATCTCAATGTCTAAAAAGTTGCTCTTTCACGTAGAATATTCCCTATCAGAACAGTAATCCCATCAAGATTATTCTTGAACTATTTGCATTATACATGTTGATTTTTGCATACCAGATCTTCAGTATTTTAGGCATTGATTTGTCCTTTGTTTGGCCTCTTATACTCAGCAAATAGAATAGTTCCATTAAATGACACTTGGGCAATTCTGAATTTTAATATGTTATAGTACAATAAAGATAAGATGCTTTTCAAAGGACAAGAATAAAGAAAACTTAAAGAATAATAAATAAAATAGAAGGAAATTCTGCATTTCACTTAACGATATCGAGTAGTTACACAAATCTGCTAGAGTATGGAAGTATAATCACAGGTAAAGGAGGGACTTGTTAGAAACTCTTTCTTCTGGAAGATTTCTACTCCAAAGACTCCTGACAGATATCCTGGTTTGAATTTTCAAAAAAAGGTCAAGGGCTTTAAATGTTAAGGTCCTGCTAGAAGTTCCTTTGGAAGTCATCCCTAGGAGAACAGCCAAGAAGGAATTTTGTGCAAGGAGTAATTAGGAGATAGCTTGTACCTGCAAGGTACAGACACAGGATGACACCAACTGCATAACAGCTCTAAATCTGAACAGAATTTACACCTGTAATATAACCCATCTTTATTTATTAATCCAATGGTCCTTGTTCACTGCTGTACTTTCTCCTGTGTATACTCCAGCTATAGGAAGACTAACCAGAGTCTGATTGCATCAGTTTTTATTATTTATTTAAAAAGAATCCCATGCTTTAATGATAGTTAGGCTACTTTCTGAACTAAAAGTGCTTGTTTCATTGTAACATCCTGCTACCACTTCGTGACGTGAGGCTGAATATTATATGAATGTGGAGGAGCACAGATGCTGCATGGTACAGATTGACCAGGAAAGTTAGAAATAAAGGCCGGTAAGAAGAGATTGTAGGGAATGTTAAAGTTATGGGAGACTGCAGAAAAATAAGTGGGACAAAAAGAGATACAAGAATCAATATGAGTCAAAATCTTTTGAGGAAGGTGCTTTAAAAGGTTTTACAGATACAATCTACCTTCACACTAGAGAACTCTGTACTGTTATTAAAATAATGGCATCATTCCTGAAACAGTTTACGGGAGATCTTTATTTTCCAGATATAAATTAAGAATAAATGCTATTAAAATTACAAGGCTGAGAAAAGAGTTCATTGTTCTCTCACAGAGTACATACAGGAAAGAATTAAGAGTGATTTACAAGGAAGGACAGAACCAGCATAAAACAGATCAGTGTACATTGGTGAGGAATTAATTTAGGATAGAAATTAGAAGCAATTTTAGCATCTCAAAAGCAGGGTTCCAAAGGGTTCAGCATGTGGCTCAGAAAAATAATTCATTTTATGTTGGAACATGAGAAATTGATGAGGGCAGTTATATGGTTGTTTTATATCCTGGGAAATAATTTGAAAGTGAAAAAAACCCACCCAAACCCCCTCCTGTCAACTGTTCAGTTGGCCTGCTGTTTATCATTATGTACTTAAACTTTAAGCAGCAATTATCTTCTCACTATATATTTGGACACAGCAAAGAAGATTCTGAATCAAATACAGCTAGCATGGTAGAAAAATTAGCAAAACACCACTGAGTTTTAAAGAGAGATATTTAGGGAACAGATTAAATTATGATAATACCTTCCATAAAAAAACCAAAATTTCAATAAATCTGCTAGAGACAGGTAAGTTCAGAATCAGTGAGATGAAGCTATGACCACATTTATTAGATAGAAATGACCCTAGTGCGTAATTTCTGTGGGTGAAGAAAAGCAAGGAAAAATGGGAAATAGCTTTTTTGAAAAACGAGAACTTGGAGTTCACTCAAGACAAACATTCTATGTTTTCTTTCTAAGCAAAATAGTAGGGTTAAACTTTTTACTTTGCAAGCACCAAATTTTCCTAGATGTAGCTCAAGCTTCAAATTTACATAAATATATTGGTGCAGTAGAAATGATTGTAGTCAAATAACAAGAACCACATAATGAAAGAAATCTCTGCCTTGAAAATAAATATTTCAGTGTGCCTTTACTATTTATTCCAATGCCTTAGGATTCATGTAGTATCAAAAGACTATTATTCTGTGACAATGTTCTGTTCAATTCATATTATGTCCTAATTAAATTAATGTATGCTGTATCGCAAGCACTTATTAAAGTAATAGTTTGCATAAAGCAGGGTTATCATAGATAGAAACATTCCCATCGTCTTGATATGATTCAGAGATCTTTGCTAATGACTTACATGAGTAAAAGTCTGTAATTGGCTTGCCCCCTATGATAATAACTTACTAGAAATTTGGCTAAATTATTATGCTAATTCTTTACTAGGCTTACAAAACTAGTTAATACTATGAAAGGAAGATCAAGAGAAATAATCTGCAACTGTGAGGTTTGGTGATCCTGTTTCCAGATTCAAATTGCTAAACAAAGTTTCAATTTATACAAAGCAAATTTAAGTAAATGAGTAAAAGCACTGCTACCTGGCCTCAAAATACAATATAATCAACGGTCAGGGACAACTTCTGCTCTGGAGTCAGGAGCTTGCGTCCTTACAGTGGGCATTTGACTCAAATTCTATCAACAGCTTTGAGATTTTCATCACTACTGTCTCTAAAATAAATTGACCTGATTAAGACTAATAATAATGTTGTGCATTTGTCTTTAGCAGGACACTTTCCAAAACAATTACACAGAGTCACTTCTTTTTTTCTTTTCTTTTCTTTTTTTTTTTTTTAATATTTTATTTTATTCCTCTCTCCCCATGGCATATCTAGCTGTCTGAAGATTAATAAAAAACTTGTTTAATTATATGAAGAATTTGAGGGTAGGCAAGTGATTTTCTCCACGTGTAGAGGTTTCCCCCAACAGCTATTAACTTGGTAATGTAATATCAAATAAAGATTTGTTGCGACATGTTCTTTGACTAGTACTATTTAACAAAGCAAGGATACTATTGTCTTGAACATCACCTCAGAC
>JANHGN010024341.1:0-24961 GCA_024605025.1 Megaceryle maxima
TGTTGCTGAACATCATGCACCAAATGCCACATGATGGGCGCCGTGCAGTTGACAGCTATCCAAAAAAACAGCAGAACACCTTCTGCCTGTGGACATCATTAAAGAGATATCACCTGCTGTGTGATGTTTCCAGGATGAGAACCCTGGTGCATATCAACTCACATGTCTATTGAGTGCTGTATTATTTAGGACATTGCACTAGTGTGGGGTTTACCTTGCTTTCATTGCTGGCTGTAACCTTGAGCAGACCCTGTCCCTTCTGAATCTGAAAACTCCCAATTTCTCATCTAAAATGGACATTCAGGAGGAACCAAGAGCTGTAATACAGCCACCCAAAACAAAAAGCCACAAGCTTCTTGTACTTGGTACTCAAGCAAAACTAAAGCTTGCTTACTGCTGCCTCCTGCTCTATCAAGAATATGGTGAATTTTAGAACATTTAACTTAAATCTTTATTTTTTTAGTACCATCAGGAGCATACGTGGCAGATCATAGATATTAGTTTCTAAACCCACATTCACAACAGGGTTGTGATTAGCACAGAAACTTCATCACATATAATTCCCTAGCTGGGTGAAAAACATTTTTTACCCCAAACAGAATTTGGACAAAAGAAACATACAAAAACTATACAGAAATGCAGCCTTTCTCTCCCCTCCCCACCCTACACAACCTATGACTCTGATCAATGTAAGCATCCACTGTAACAGACAGTTGTTCCCACCCAATAGACGCGCAATCCTTACCAGCTACAATCTGGCTGCAGCTCACTGACAGTCTCCATCTCTCAGTAACTGGGACAAGAGAACACCAATAAGATAAAAATACCAATAAGATAAAAAACCAGACTGTTAGGGTAGAGGGGAAAGCAGAGTTTGCCTTCCTTTTTCTTCTTGCTTTCTTACATTTAATATCTTTAATTTCAATCAAGATAGCAGATGTCTCCCCACTTAAAGTTTTTAAGCATACAGATTGTCAGCACTACATTCCTCACAAATCAGACTTCCTGCCAGCTCACAGGACATCTTTAACTTTGATCACTTCACATCTACATTATTCACTTTGCAGCTTTAATGGAAGAAATACAACTGGTCCCAGTTTTATAACAGACTTTTGGTGCAACAGAAGTAGAGAACGGTACCCTCAGTCACATGGGTACCTGCATTCCAGAAACATTGCTACATTTTTTCCATATAGCTCCAGCAAGTCCTTTGACATTTTTCTTGAAGAAAGTATGCCAATAGAATAATTATTCTGATACAATGGCTGTCAAAGTGATGAATATGTGGAACAAAAGCTCCTTATAAAAACTTTTGGCAGAGATCTACTTTGAGAACTCATGTATGTACCATGTACATATCTGGCACAGGGCAACACAAATCACATAGACAAAGACACTGTCAAATTTACCTCATTTCAGGTTGTTAATCATCAAGCATCATTATACAAAAGGTCTTATACACAAAAGTTTTTTGTATAATGTAGAAATTTTGTCTCTCAGCCAGCTCTGGTTATGGTTCTCACACTAAATATATCATAAGCATGGACTTTGGCAGGGGTAAAATTACCATCTTCCAAGTATCACGAAACAAAAGTCCTGCTGGTTTGAGCTGTCCCAGCTCCACCTTCAGTTCAGTGTATTTACTGTTCAGCTGTAAGCTTTTATCCTAACACTTCAGAGTTGAAGGAAAAAAAAATATCAAGGTGTACTTGACTCATACATACCACTTTTCTGCAGCTGTACATCTAGAAAAAAAAATAGATACTTAAAGTATCCTGAAATATTTAACATTTCCAACAGAAGTTTGGGACATTTTTGTTAAGTACCACCATGAGCAGGGGGAACAACTACTGATAGCTCACAGCTCTGTGACAGCCTTCAAACCAGTCTGACCTGGCTTGTTTACCACTAATATGTATTCCAAACAGATGAACTGCTCCTCTAAGCCGTAACAACCAGCTAGCTGTTTGATTGTCACATCTTTCATGCAGGCCAACCGAAAATACTATAAACTCAACATATAAGCCATTTGTCTCTGCATACCCTCTCCAGCACTGTAGGACAGAAGTACAACTCTCAGATCATCACAGCACACTGAGGAAAAGAGGGGATTTCCCATATCCATCATGGGAAAGGAATTGTGTAGAAGCTTTTCCCACTGCATTTGCAACCCGTACTGTTTCATTCTAGCTACATAAACAATAACTGCCAAAGTTCATATTTGGAGGGCACAGACACTACACAGACAGGCAGAGCTATCTGAAGTGCTTTCTGACTTCTCATGGAAGCAAAAAGACAGCAAGCTCTAGCAGCATTAGAAGAGCAGGTGACAACAAAAGAAATCATACTCTTCCTCCACACACACAAAAGTAGTATGGCATTCTAGTGCTTCCTTTCTCCTGTAGCTTCAAGCCCTCACACAATAGTCAGCTTTCTGTTACTAGCTTAGCTGTCTAGCAGCGCCTGGTTGGTTTTCTGTAGCTGCAGGGCACCTTGGGAAGCCTCTAGGCTGTTCCCTCAATAATCCTGTTCTGGCCTCTGATAACCAGGGAAATAAGTGGCACCAGCAGCATTTCTATTTCTCATTTAGGCACCTTTTCCCAAAGCACTGTGTTTTGAGATGGTACACCTATCCTCCTGCTGAAAGCAACATTCTAACAGGTGGTGAGCTCTACAGGAGCCATCAGCAGTCAGTGACATGGGCATGGGAGATAAGTGAGGCAGCTTGGTTACTCTGTATCCTGTTTATCCTTTGTGTGAAGGCTAAATCTATGCTTTTCACAAAAAAAATCTCTAGGCCAGCACAGCCACAACCCTGGGATTAAGTAGCCAAACTGCTTTTCGCATCTCTCTAAGAAGATGTTTTGACTGATTACTTTAAAAGCTTTGAGCTTTTATTCTTTATACCTTTCCCAGTTAACTCACTTATGAAGCTGCCACATAGATCTTAGGTTTGAAAAGCAGTGGTTTATCTTGCTGTCCTGCAAGATACCTTGCATATATCTTGTCTTCTCTTTTCTGATACCTAAGGACCTTCTTCACACATTTCTTCTCTAGGATTTCTCTTTCAGGACCATATTCATGTTTAAAACAATTTGACTAAAGAGAAAGGACACCAGGGAGCTGTATTTGCCCCTAGTAAACTAGTCAGTAGAAGAGTTGGATTTTTCCATCTGAGTTACAGGAGTTTAATGTGCTGCCTCCTCCCCAGTTACTAGTCTCTACTAGAGATGCATATGTTTAATTCACTCCAGAGTCCATAAAGTCAGACTCCTTTCTGTGGGTACCTAGATGCAACATGCCACAACCATTCGCCACAGTGGTTCCTTACATAATTTGTTCTAAATAAATAAGAAATATCAGATGTTCATAGAGACAGTATAACCACTCCAAGAATCCAGTTACACCTTTGACAAATCCTTGCTATTTGGCCCTCTAAAAGGCCAAAGTACTTCAGAACTGAAACAAGTAATTGGGAACAGCTTTAGTCAAGGATATCACTTATATTACATAAAATACCTCTCCCAAAGTTGTTGAGCAAGAGCTGTAGCCTTGTAGAAGTCTCACATAGATATTTGGAGTACTGCCCCTTAGAAGTCTTAACAACAGATATCAACAGTAGAGTACAAAGGATTCTGAGAGAATCATAATTTTTTTTTTTTTTTTTAATTTTTTTACATTCAAAAAGATCTTTAAGATCATCCAACCATAAAAAGAGAAATATCAAAGAATAATCAACATTCCAAGTCATCCTAATCATAAGCCCTCCAAACACCAGAGCAGCTAACACAGGGACAAAAAGAGTTTGCTTTCTTAAGGAACAGTAAGGTAAACATTTCTTTACAGAAGATAACCAGTACTTCCAAAGCGATAAATCTAAGAAAGATAAACCACGGACCACAAAGAGACACTGCTGGCTTACAGCACCATGCTGTTCCTACAAGACTTCATTTTAACCAACTCAGAAACTTCAAGAACACAGCTACAACCATAAGGAAAGAGGAATTTTCCTACCACAGGCTGTATTAATACTCCTCAGAAGCGCTGCAGACCTAAATGGCAGTCACTGCTGGCCTATAGAAACCCAGAGGAGCTAATTATCATTGCATCACCTATGGTCCCTCAGCCCAGGTGGCCTCTCTGGACAGTCAGGACTCTTTTCCCAGTCGTGAGTTTTGTTGCTTTCATGGTCCAAGAATCCAAAGTGCCCAGGGGCTACTGACAAGTAGCATGCAGAGGGCAGCCTGAAGGCTGGACTGCATGTCTTAGAATCTCAGAAGGAATGCAAACATACAATATGGAGAAGGTACTAGAGAGGAAATTGTGGAGGCCCAGCAAGTGGAAATGTGGAGTAGAGAAAGATTAGCCTTTTTACTGAGGAAAGAGGCCCTTAACATTATCAAGAGTTAGTGCTGGAACAGAAATGAACTTTATCACAGTAATGTGGTAGGCCTAAAAGTGGTATCCAGGCAAATAGGCCCCCACAGACTGGGACTACTGACTATTCACATTTTGTCATAGTGATGTGCCAAGCATCTGGCAGGTTCTAGTTAAGAGACCTTTTGTTGAAGTTCATCAATTCAGGGAGAAATAAACTTCTTCCTCAAAGCAGGTGTTCAAATATGAGACTTCATGGAGTTACCAGCAAACACATAAATAACACATTTTTGAAATATGGAAGCAACATTTAATTCCACATTTACAGTTGTGAAGAAGAAATTACATAAATTCCTAAAACTCCTATTCCTATGGAATGTCCTGAGAAACATGACATCGGTATATTGAGCACATCCTTATTTTCTTTCAGAATTCGGAAGGCTTGTCAAAGTGCCTAAAGAGACAGATAGAGATGAAACATACATAATGTTACTTTCCCAGTAGCATCAATGGAAGTTGTGTCCACTCATAACGTTTATTATTAAAAAAAAAAAAAAGCAACAAATAAATAGCACAGGGGGTTTCCTTGCTGCTGAGCCTGGGTGAAGAACAGCTCTTTTTCTTTTTTTTTTTTTTTTTCCTTCTGTTCATGTACTGAGAGTGACAACTACACCATCTGTGCAGGAGTCAGAGACTTTTTTTGCTGAGAGCAGAGATGAGAAATCTCAACTTCTCCCTGAGGAGGAGTTCAGCAAAAGAAGAATCTCTGATCTTCTCCTTTGGCTTAGCAGAGGTAGCCGGACCTAGAAAAAGTTTGTTTATTAGTTTACTTGTGTACAAATAACCTGTGGAGATGCCCTCAGCCTCCAAAATGTTAATCCAAATTCCATTCTAATCCAGTGACTCAGACCCACAGTACTGCATTTTGAGTAATTTTGGATTTTAAACTAAATATGAGGTATTAATTTTAAACTCCAAAATTTAACTGAAAAATTGTCCCAGCCTAGCATGATGACATCTGGGTCTTGTTTTCAAAGGAGTTCAACAACTTCTGTGAGCTATGCTAGCACCAAGAAAGGTATAGATGTTACAGGCTAGGTACCCTACTAGAGTAGGTTTGGAGTCTCTTTAGGAGTGTTAGATATGGTTTTCTCTGATGATGCTGGTGTACAAAATTATTTGGACATCTGGGGCTGAAGCATGTCCAATTCTTCAGTTACAAAGGTGTGACCAATTTCTTGGGCAATTTTGGTATCTGTAAGATACACCTTAAAGCAAAAGAAATGTCAGCATCAAGAGAAGGTCAGCTTTGCTGAAATATGTAGGCTTTTTCCTCTAAACTGTTTACCTGTAGAACTATTGACTTTCCAAGTTGCCTTCTCCGCTTCTTAGAAAATTTGCCATTGTAGCTCCAATTTAAAGATATTATTGAGTTTCCTAAAAATACTGATGGGCACGTTGTATTACCCAGGATTTGATTGTGGACATATGGTTAGTAATGAGATTCTAATTAGATTTTTATACTTAAGCCTGGTGTGAGAAGGGTCAGGCTCTTAATCGTGTTAGACTTTGAGGAGATTACAGGAGTAACTTTTTCCTCCTTACAGAGTCTGCACTAAGAACTGCCTCTCAAGCCAGCTAGCTTGTGGCGCTAAACGTACCTTGATACATGTTGGCACATTGCTGTATTAGCTATAAAAAAATCACACATACAAATTTATTCCTTTTGTAACCCCCACAACACTGAATTGCAGTATGAAGAAGGGCAGTCCACACATAGTCCCACTAGAATAACCTCTTACAAATGTCCGATTAAACAAGCACTGTGAATTCTAACTGGATTTGTTCTCTCTGCAGACTTAACTGACAGCAGTGAAATAACATGGAAATAAGACAACCTCTATCTTCAGTCTCCCAGTAAGTTTCTTCTGACTTGCTACATCTGTGTAGGTCAGAAATACTAGTGAAGAGTATCTATCACTTCTGTCATTTTTGTTCTAACTTCATGCAAAATGAGGGGTTTGGGAAAATCAGCACCACTCCTGGTACGAGAGGAATAATGAAGGGGGGGAGGGGAAGGGCAGGAATATAAATCCATCACCTTAGAGGGCATGTGCTTTAAAATTCACAGCTTGCCATTCTCATCTCCGATACCCATCCCTCCTCCACCTCCTCTCCAGCAAGTACTAGTCTTTACAGTCATGAGACACATTTTGAGTGATTACATCTGTCTTAGGTTTCAACATCACTAGCATTTATTTCAGCACATTAAAAACTGGTGTGCTTTAGATCAAAGGCTGTACTTTGAATAAATATAATATTAATCAAAAAGAAAAATTTGAATTTATATCCATGGAGGTCAAGGAGCCTTCAGAGTGAAAGGTCTCTGTCTGTTAAAGAAAGAATAACCAACTTTCTCCAAAGCTGCCATTATGGGCTGCCATTGTACCCAAGGTACAGTCTATGCAGGCAGCCAGAAGGAATTCTGTGCTTGAGAAGGCAGAAGATGCAAACATCAGAATCGGATTTAGCCCTATTAGGATGTAGCCATACTGATTTTCAAGACAATGTTATGTACTCTCAGCATACATTCTGAAGTTGTATGGCCTGATTGTACAGATGTGGAGGTAAAACATTTCTGGTTTACCGAGTGATCTGGGTTTTATGCTAATTTCCATTAATTACTGATGTAACAGCTGGCAGAAAGAAAAAGGTAGATGAAGGGAGTGTTCTTTCCCCAACACAATGACTAAATCATGCCTGTTTAAAGGAGTTGTTTTTAAAAATCTGAGAAAAAAAGAAATACAGGCACCATTCTGGGAACAACGTAACTGCTAAGCTTTGCTCACAGCAGAATCTTGTGCAGCTTTAGTGTTCAAAAAAAATGGCATGGGATTTAAACTGAATCCACCTATGAGACAGGCTGGAGTAAAAGTCATCTGCATTTTATTTTTGGTACATTCATTTTGACTGACCTGGCTGACCACTTCAATAAGTTCTTTTCAGGTGCAAAATATCTCTACAAATGCAAGCAAGTTGTTGAAAATGCTAATGAATGGAGTCCAGCCAAAAACAATTGTATGAAGAGCAGAGCTGAAGCCACCCCAGCAAGATTTGTGCTAGCTTAAAGTCCCTAAACAATCAAGAGGGCCACGCTTCACCCCTAGCACAACTGGCTGCTGAGGAAGCTCGTTGTGCTTGTCCTTGAAAGAGAAAAGAGCAGATAAGCCACAAAGACTTATATTATGGGAACAGCTTGTGTGGACTCTGGTGAAGAACATGAAAGGACCAACTAAAAATACATTCAGTCCTGATTGTAGCCAGCTTATTTTGATGGGGATTGTTTACATATTCCATTTAGATCTTTAATGTTTCTGTTGCAGAGTTGTTGGGGTTTTCTTAACAGCCTCAGCAATTGATTCCTTATTAACTGTGGTTTCTAATCTAATAGAAAGCAAATCAAGGTATTTAATTACAGCTGTAAATTTAAAAGTAGAATTAAATTAAGTTAAACTGTTTCAGATGTGTAATGGGAAAATCCTATATATATAAAGAAGACAAGTTTATCAAAGTACTACATTCATATGACTTGCTATCTTGTTACCTATATTGTGTCTTGGATTTAGAATTTATATCTCTCAGTTTTAAACTGTAATTAATATAATCCTTACTGTTGCTTGCAGATTGAGAGTAGGCCTTCTGTCCAAGTAGTAATTGCCTGACGTTTGAAAAACCCAATCAAAAATTAACTCCCACAAACAGATTGAGAAACTGAGGATCAATAATCAAGATCAGTTCATGAGTTGCTTGACTTCTGGTTCTTTATTTCCTTTTCCATTTCTGCAAGCTATTTTTTCTTTCACAAGCTCTGTTGGGTACTGGTTTTGCCTCTTGTTGACACACGATGCAAAGGCCTAAGTTGACAGAAAGGGACCCTACCTACACATTTACCTTTGTCAACATCATGTACAACAGCCTCTAAATGTCAGTCACAGTCTGTACAATATATGCAGCCACTCTACAATAGTATCAAGCTGGAGAGCCTCAGACCTCATGGTGTCAGCTACTGACAGCTATCTTGGGAGTGTCATGAGATGGTGCAGTGGAAGAGAACCTCAGGTGAAGCCCTGTGCAGAGAGGAGTGAGGGACACCTCCTATGGCCACTCAGCACTAGCCAGGTATGCCTTCACTGTTGAAATTGTCCTGTCACCCATTTCTTTGCTCCAGTTTAGTCCGTCACATGGTATGTACACTGGCTGGCTAGCGTATTCTGAAGCACTAGGACACACTTGCTTCAGAAACTGACAGAAGAAATGAACACCAGGCCTGCCAGGAGCAAGCAGTATCTGCCTGTCTGGCAGGTGCCTTCCCCAGCTAGAGGTAGAGACATACCCTTATGACACTTCCCAACAGCAAAAGGCCTGCCTGCATTATTTTAAGAGCAGAAAGATAATTTTGGACAGTCGTTGCCAACCATAGACTCCATTTTAGTTGATTGCCCACTAGCAAGGCACTTTGTTTAAGAGCTGCCTGAGTTTGTGAATATAGCATGACTCTGATGGGAAATTTTCTTCAAAACCCCATCACCTGCTGAACTTCACTGTAGTCCTGACTGCTGCTCTCTGATGTGGCAAATCCAGAGGGATGGGTACCTCGCCCTCGGGGAGAGCAGCACTTTGTATGTCAGCATCTGCCTATGGACCTAGGCCAGTGACTATGCAGGGGGGTAATTACTCCAGAATGGAATGAGAACTTTGACCTCCACAGCACAGCACGAGGCAGTTTTCCCCTTCCCCAGGGAACTACTGAAGAAGCAAACATCATTATGGATGACGCAGATGAGAAAACAAGAAATGGGAACAGGGGAGGAGGATGTAGGAGCTTGTGATTGTTTAAATGGAAGTTTTTTTAATTTATCACGTTTTATTTCCTTTTAATGCATCTAGAATTCAAAGAAGTACTGTTTAGAGGAATAGCATAAAAACTATGACTCAACATTCATTTCCAAATAGTCTGGGTAACTGCTGTGGTATTTCCGCAGGCCTGGGATCCAGCACAGGAGGCTGCCCAGTGCCCTCTGGTGGGTGTCAGCCGCTAAGGCAAGCGGGTCCTGCTGTGAAAATGAGGGGAGCAACTCACCGCCCCTCACAGAAAGTCAATCATCCTTTTGAGAGAGAGTGCTTTGGACGTGAAAGTTAAAGCAAAGCGACACCTTTGTGCTATCCCTGATTTTTTTTTTTTTTAACAACTCATTAGCAAAATTATACTATAGAAGTTTTAAGTGTAATTCTCTATACTTGTATACAAAGAGCTTAAATCAACTTTGTCACCATGTGTTTTAGCTGCAATGTTCCCTTTCCCACAGAAAGGTTTTAGCAGAGGGACAGGAATAGAAGGTAACTATTCGGTTACACTGACGGAAGCTGACTCAACTAGAAATTACCTTTGCCATTGATGTTTTTCTTACACAACGTTTTCCATGCTACTCTTTTTCACGGACATGCGCGCCTAGACTCCGCACTTTGTCATAAGCCATGGTTCAGAGGGCCTTCTTTAGGAATTGTCTTTAAAAATTGGAGTCTATCAAATGGTTAGGGTCCACCCAAGACTGAATTACATTTTTTTAAATCCACATTGCATAGAACCACCTGTGAAAACCTAACCTGATGTCTCTGTAAGGATATCCATGGGGTTGGTTTGATGGCAAAAACAGGGTAACACCACACATAGGTTATGTGGGTCATGTAATAGATGGCACTGAAATCCTTCTCTGAGGTAGAATTATGCCATCCAACTGCATAAAATTTCACAAGGAATAAGTGTATTTATTTCTCAGCATGTTTATGTTAGAAGTTTTTTATTTTGTAAAAGAGAGTTAATATCTCTTTTGTAGTTAGACCTACAGAAGTCTGAGCAATAAAAAAAAAAAAAAAAAGTTGTAAAACTTTTTTTATCCCTATGAAAGAATGCTTGCAAATAGGTGTTAACTGTCATAATTGCTGTACATCTGCATACTACTACTCTGTCCTCTGGAGATACAAAAATGATCTCTCTCCAAACACCACATTACTTAGAAAGAAGCAGGCTTTATTCTTTCCCTTGGTTTTAAAATGCATATGAAATTAATTTTGGATTTCAAAATTAAAAAAGCAAAATACTTCTGTTAAAAAAAAAATAATAAAAACCATTGAGCAGAGAGCACAGGCTAGAGTTGTTTTCTGGCTGTTGTCTTGCACACACTAGCCCCCCCCCCGCTCCCATCAGGTATGTCCAATTTCACAGTCAGAACAAACTCAGGTTTCAACTATAAAAATCTAAAAAGCATTTTTTCATTATGATGTTATGATTCCCAACAGTGTCTCACGGACAAATGGGTCATGCTGTTAGCAGTGAAACAAGCAGGAGTACTGTCACAACAGGGTTGGCAGTACTAATATTCCAACTAGCAAGAGCACGTGGCTTAGACCAGTGTGTCAATCCCCACCTTTCTTCCCATGCTACCAGTAGATGTTAGCTTACACATGTCCCTCGCAGGGGATTACTGCTTTCCCAAACAGCTGGAAATCTTAAGGGGGTATGGGTTTGTGTGTGTTATAGAGGTGCAAAGTTCTACCAGGCTATTGCATATGGTAGGACTGCAGAGCCAGGAGCCTTTACTCGCTTAGGCACAGCACCAGGCTGCTTTAAAGGTGGAGCTGGCCCCTCCACCATGCAGTATGTGTGCCATTTGGGCGAGCACAAACATGTCTCTGCTACCTTCCCCTCACACAGTGGATCCACCAGTGCTGAAGTCGGATCACAGCAGCGCTGCTCAGGAATCACAGAATCATTGAGGCTGGAAAAGACCTCAGAGATCATCGAGTCCAGCCTATGACCAAAAGACAGAGGAAATTACAAAGGACAGATGGGGCGTCTTCCTACATAATTCACCACAGCACATGGAACAGAGAATAGGTTCAAAGTGTATGCAACATTTTATTGAAAAAATACGAATGTTCTGTACATAAAGTACAACTTAATGGGCTTGATAAAATCTCCAGAGGCTTATTGGTTAATATAGGTCATCTTCTCTTCTTTTTCCGCTAAGGGCATAAAGCATACAAAGAAGCAGCAGGTCCCTTGTACTTGTGCACGTGCAATCCCAGCGCTGTGTGCGCAGCAAAACGCCTGGCTCTACACACAGGACTCCAAGATGCTCAATGTACTTTGATGGATAGTCTGCAAGAAATTTAAAGCATGGAAGAACTGCACAGGACTGGTCCTTCATTCCACTGATCATTCCAAACTTATTGTGAGATCTGTGTTATCCTAAACAGCCTGCATCTGTGTATCCAATATTTCTGACAAATAAATACAAAAATAAATAGGGATCTGGCCTCACAGAACCTCAAGTCTCAGAAGCAACACAATTTGTAGCAAGCTACATACATAATTTCAACTGTATCAACATAATTTATTTAAATCTCTATCAATAAATGTATTAAAAGTATAAATTCTTATCCAATACTGAGAGTTTAGTTCTGGAAATAAACCCAGAAAAGCAAAGCTTTTTCAGTCCTCTCTTACAATTTAGTGTGCTCTTAGAAAATGCTTTATAGCTGAACTTCAGCAGAAACTAGCTGCTATATAACATAATTCTATCCCCCCAAAACCTAATATAAAAAGCTTTTAAAATCTTTTTACAGTAACTGGCTTTCATGTCCTAACTTTACATACAGTTACTAAAAATACTGCACATAGCAGTGCTGACTAAAAATGGGTTTAGTGTTTAAACTACATGCACAAATGCTGGAGTACCAAAGCAGAAACTGAATAATGTGACAGCTTCACAATTAATTTATGTTGCTAATTGGATGGTGTAACAATACTGCAATCCCAAAAGATATGTATGTTGCAAATGGAACGATGATGAATAGGACTGGATGAGGAGAAAGTTAGGCAAAAAAACCTTTTTTTCTTCTCCATTTAGAACTGGAATGTCTGTTATCACCAAGAAGGTAAATGTAGACCAGCGCTAGAAGCCTGTACTAAATCAGGAGTAAATTGTGATGACTTCTCGGCCGCCGCCTCTAACAAGCAATACTCTCTCCAGACCTTCAGTCAAGACTTCAAGAAACTCCATGTCTGTTGCAGTAAAGTCAAGGACAAAATAAACATCAAAACCAAAACACACAGCGATCAGCCTCTGTATTAGGTATACATGGCAAGGTTTTGATATCAGGGAGGCTGCAGGGGCATCCTCTGAGACAAGACCAAGGGCTGCCCCCATGCCATACAGAGCCAGCTTCATCTGGTTCCAGAGTGGATTTGTCACTGCCCAAAGCTGAGCCCATCAGTGATACTGGTGGCACCAGGTTACACAGACACACTCCCTCCCAGCTGCTCTCCATGAATATTGTTTTTCATTCTCAGTGGCTCAGCCTCTTTAGAGAAGGGAATGGTGGAGGAATAGCATCCTCACCCATAACCTCAAGTTTAAAATCTCTCCTGAGCTGTAGTAACTGTGGCAGAAACCCCCTTATGTCAAGAGGAATGTTTTTATACTTCCTTGGGTCAGCATACCAGCTGTCATTACTACTACTACCTGGATTTAGGAGAAAACAATCACTTGGTCTGTGATTTGTGACTTCAGTCAGACATTTTTTGAACAGTGCATTGTGCTTGGACCTAAGCTCCCAAATTCTGATTTGTGAGCTATGCCCGAGATACATCCACTCCTTCAGGGCTTCCTCTTCACTTGAGATCAGACACAGCACTGGCTGCTGGGAATGCCTTCTTAAACACCTGCTACAATCACTAGTGAGAATTAAATTAAATTAATTAAATTTAATAAATAAATAAAATCAAGTAAGACCTTACACAAGATTAAATTAAAACCTACAAGGCTTCCAGAGAAATCAGTGGCAACTTTTACTTCAAGCAATTACTACATAACAGCAGCAAGCTGGTACCCTGCACGCAGTGGACACTTTGTCCAGCTTGACAGTGTTTGTAACAAAATGAATTCAAGACCATGAATTAAAGAAATCATCTCTGTGGACCAGGCCTTGCCTGTAAGGATACAGTTTTCATCACCATCAGTATTCTTGGGAGGACCAGGCATGTTGAGGAGAACAAGTCTGGCATCGTGAGATCTATTTACAATAACTTCATTTAGCTTCACCGCTGTGTGCATTCTTCGGACATTAGACTGGTTCCTGTAGAAGAAACACATTCAGACTGTTAGAAACAAAGGCCCTTAAAAGTATATCTTACAGCTCCTAAATACCCTGTTACATGTCAGCTCAACACGCAGTGAATTGTTTCAAAGTTACTGATGAAAATGCAAAAGAGATTTCACAGAGTTCTTCAGATACTGCTAGTCCACCGGTTTTAAGATCCCTGGAGTCACATCTCCAGTTGACAAAGTTATATTGCTCTTCAAGAAGCATTTTATAGAAGTTATTTAGTCTTGAAAAAGAAACTGAAATGTATTTGCACAAGGGGACATGCTCTCTGACTGTGGACACTTGTGACTGCAGAGCCTTCCCTTTGGGCCGTCCTCCCCAGACCCCCTTGCTCCCGAGGCAACAAAGACCATGCATCTCTCTGGACTCAGTACAGGAAAACTTTCTCAGAGACCCATCAGAGCCAAGTAGGAGACTGGCACCGTGGTGCTCAGTCCACAATTCCTGTCAGCACACTTGTCTTTGTGTTAGACAGCAGCTGGCATCTCCAGGGAAATCCCAGTTTCCTACAGATTGGTAGGCTGATGGCAGGCTGGAGGTGTGCCTGGTTATGGGGCTTTGCTGGTGTATAATGAGGATTTTAACCTGTCTTTCTGCTGGATGCTTATCAACCTCTCTGGTTATTTACAAGAAACAAAGGTTTTTTTCAATCTCAATTATGCTTTCAAATTTGAGTAGCCACTTGGTTCAAAAGTTATGGGAGAAAGGGGAATAGATGCAGCGTGATCTCCTAAGCCTCTGCTCCTTAAGAATCCAGGCTAAGAGAGGTAAAAGGATTAATTAGTCAGAATATATTCTCACAAAATAACGCCAATTCATGCAGGAACAGAACTGCAAAGTATCCTTTGGGGATTTTGAGCCAGGGAATGTTTCCTTCCAACAGGAAATCAACCGTTATTTTGGTAATGTAAACGGAAGAACAATACACGAATAGAGACTCTTATGAAAGGGAGAATGTATTTGTAGCCTTGAGGATCTTCCACTTCTTTTTTTTCTTCACTTTAATATATTTAAAGCGAGTATTAGTAGAAACTAATAAAATATGAATCTATAGTTCTGTTAATTCAGTTTTACATTTTATGAGTGAAAGTCTTCAGTAAGCTTGCTACTCTTCCAAATATTTAGGTTTGCAAAGAAATATTTTATATAGCCAGAAAACAGAAGATGCAATGGTAAGAATAACGTTTATGACACTAACAGCACAATTTACCCACTATGAAATACCTCTCTGCTGCTTCATGTTCTTATTTAATTTAGAGCAAGGGCATTCTCTGTCTTCTCCATGTCAGCTTCAGAAAGCCAGGGACAACACAGAGGACAGATTATAGTTACAGAAAGTGAGGAAGAAACCAGCATCAGAAACAAACTGCTATTAGCAGCATAGAGTTTTGGAAAATTTGAATACTCAAGCTTTGGTAGTCTTTAAAGTGACATTTTAAATTGTCATCTCCCCAGTGATTTGAAGGTGTAGGCTATAAGAAAGTGTTTGTTTAGTGTCCAGAAACTGCCAGAAATAACACCATAGCAGCGGTGTGGAAGAGAGCGTCTCTAAATGAGTAATGTTTCCCACTTCTTGTGTCACACTCTGCTTAGGAAAATAGGTTCAAGACCTAAAATTGTCTTCTACCCTGACTTAGCTCTTGTCAGGACAACTTTTGTGGTTTGTTACATGCTATTTATACTGATACGTAGCTGAAGTGGCTAATCCTGCTCTCTTTAAAAACGTTGCTAAGACTGCTGAACTCTTAACTCCTTTTCTTTTCTTCCACAATAACATAGTTTTCCTGCTTTTAGTTGAGAAAATATTCTTTCCTCTCAACCATCTTAATGTACTTCTAAGTCAAATAACAAACTTACAAGTTTTCCCACTCTCTGAAAGCATGGAAGAGGAAAAAGTACAGGTAGTTAACACCAAATTCAGCAGAATTTCTACAGTATGATTCAGCCTAAAACTGATTTCTCACCAATTTTTTTAGGAAGAAAATCTGGAACTTTGCCAAGTATGCAAAACTGAGTGAACTCTTTGCGTAAGATGCAATACACCAAAGAGAGCACCAGAGATCCATACCTTTTTAGACAAAGACAAACCAGAGCTTGTCTTCTAGCTATTCAAGGGGCACACACGTGGCTATTGTTACATGTCAGTGCTCCTTCAACAGCAATTCTGTCCTAGGGATTTTTACCGTACAGTCATTCATCACCACCTCCACAGCTTCTTCCGTGCTGTGTTAAACACCTGCACTATGCATCAGATAGTGAAATTATCAGTCTTTTTTATTTTTCCTTTTTGAAATCTGACTGGATCAGTGACATTACTGGTCTGGTTTTAAATTGAGTGTTTTGTTGAGGTATTGGGGAGACAGAAGGAAAGTTGTAGCAAAATTTCACAGCTCCAGTTTAGAATTTGACTATACCAAGTACAATACTGAGGATATGTGCCACATTTAATTCATTAAAGATTTCTCAAAAGGCTAACTGCTTTTTTTTCCAGTAGTCGGGTCTCAATGTTTATTGCACAAGTCTAACCAGAAATTAGGAGACAAAAGATAATAAAAGCACATCTGAAATTTTAGGAGGTGCAAGCTATCGACTTAGACAAGACTTACGGCTTAATGCTGATGAGATCTCTGAAGCTTCCCACAGCACTGCCTCTGTTCCGCTTCTCAGCATCACATTTCTCTTTTGTCCAGGTCATCTGGATGTTCTCAGGAACTGGGTCCCCCTCATCTTCTTCATCTGAATAGAGACTCTCCAGACGTGCTATTGAATGTCTGTCCTTTACCAGCTGAGCCTAGAGGGCAGATGAATGACAAGGAGAGAACTTTAAAGACTTTATTTTACATTCTCTGGTTCTGTTTAAGCAATGAAAGATTTTTTTTTTTTTTTTTGTTGCACTGTATCCTTTATTTTGTACAGCCAATTTAGCCTTTAGGACAGCTGTGACACCAGGCATCTGCCGTAGTCAATGATCTTACATACCAAACTGACTTGAAACAGTTTTGATGTGTGAACTACACAGAATTTGGACTAAAAGGCCTGTGTCTATAAAAGAAAAAAAGACAGTCTAGCACGCAACATTACAGGGTCTGAAACAATGGACAGCTCTGACTCAAAATTGACAACAAAAAGAAGTTGGACAAACACATGCAGAAGAATAAAATCATCTGCACCTTTCATAGCAACATGTCCTAACAGTCCAGTTAGACATCTTCAGTAGGAAAACAGGATATACTCTAAATTGAGACAGACTCTGGACAACCCATATAAAGGAAAAACAAGGTCAAGAAAGGGTTGAGACTTAGATCCTCAAGTCATGAAGTATCATTTACAATGCAAAGGGAAACACACCAATCATTTCTACGGCGTATATACTGCCATCGTTTCCCCAAACCAAATAATTACTAGCATGGTTTTGCAGGTACAGTCAGGCTATTCAGTGACTACAGGCAATTTTGGGAAATCAAAAAGCTTCACTAAAAGTATTGCCTTACATCTTTAGAAGACAATTAAAAAATTTAAGCAGCAGCTATATAAGACACTACTAGGAAGTCACTTTGTGCCACCCACCTCAGCAGCCCATAGCAATCAACCACAAATGACATACCTCCCTTTCCCTCTCCGTTTTTGTGAGCCTCATTTGTCTCAGCATCTGAGATCTCTGCTCCATCATCAGAGTTCTCTCATATGTGTAAGCTGAGATATCACTATTATGCTGCAGAAAGAAGAAAAAATATTGTGGTTGTAGTCAAGTCATAACCAAATACCACCATTTGCATCATAAAGTGAAAACCAGGCTCAAATCCCTTACCATTTCCACCACTTCTACCTCTGCCTCTATTCGGAGTTGATAGAGGAAAGTAGCCAAGTCCTTCTTCATCTGGATGCTGTTATCATCCATCTGAGCTACAGTAAATATTCTCATTTTGCATTTTCTCCAAACCTGGTGAGGGAATGTAAACTCTCAGTATTTGAGCCAAGAATGTTTTGCTCTACAAAACAGAAGCTTATCAATATATCCACTCTCATTTATCAGTTAAAGGCTTTGCAACTGGACCTTGTTTCTTTAACACACACAGAAATAGGTGGGTGACAAACGTTCTTTGGCCAGCTCCTTACCTTGTGCTGTTTGAGAAGAAAAGGAAGCAACATCAACATGCCTCCATCATGTACAATCCACCACACATCAATGTTGCCTTCATTGTAACGCTCATGGTTGCTGGGGTAGAAAGACACATTTTTGGGAACCAGCAGAGCCAGATGGGCTGCAGTTGTGCAGCGAACAGTACCTGCCAAAAAGGGGAAGAACAAACAGTTATTTCCAATTCTGCAACAGTATTCTGTGGTTTAAATAAAAAAATTAATAATTAAAAAGAAAAAAAAAAAGAAAAAAAGAAAAGAAAAGAAAAAAAGTTACTCTCTGAGCAGATGTCAGCAAAGTATGTACAGCAAGGCTTGGCTCAACAGGTCAAAGCTAAGATAAAGCAGACCTACAGGAACACAAGCCCTGTTTGATGTCTGAAATAAAAGCAGCAATCTTCAATGCTAGGTATGAGGGGGAAGAATCTGCCATGTTCTAATTTGACTGTGATAAGTAATAAGTGATAAGCATTCATTAGACGGATTCATTTTAGCTGCTAGATTAATCTTTGAAGATCTTTCATAAGTCTTTGACCTAGAAGAAGTGACATTTCAAACATAATTTCTCACAAAACTGTTCTATTTCACAATCAACACTAGGCTAAAGACTAAACCCCAAACCCAATTTCAACAAGGATTCTGTTAAAATCCCCTGTGTATACCACGTGTATAATAAACGTATCTGTTCACAGTGCACAATCACGCAGAACCTTTAAAACTCACCTATAAAGGTCTTCCATGACCTTGGATCCTCACTTTGTCTCCAGCCATATGGCCATCCCAAAACCACAGTGTTATGTTTCATGCCACCTAGTCCACAGGACTGGATCAAGTGGGCAATTCCTTCTCGAACTTTATTGGCTACAACTACTTGACAAAATCCTTTCACCTTCTCAATGTCCATCATATTTTTAATAGTCTGCAAGACAGGCAAGGGGAAACCTCACAAAGAAAAGGAACACCAAAAGCATGTCTCTAGAATGTGATTACAATGTGAATTCTTGGTGCCCATGTCCACAGCTAACCCACATTTCAAAGCTGAGTTCTGATCATCTGCTTTCCTAATAAAATCGCAAATACCCTCTAGCTGCGTATACTACTTGTTTAGAACACACATAGTTCTCTCCCAAACTATTTCAACAGATTAAGATAAGGGTTTATGTTATAATCTCTTACTCATAGCAGTAGTTGGTGATACCTATGTTACCAGCTCACTTTCCATTTTCTAATCTTAAAACACCTAACTTTTTGAACGCAAGGTTAACTAACTTCAACTGGATTTCCAGTTTCAGATTTCTGTGGAATACGCTGTATTGTTATATTCAGTATACAAATACGAGCACACACCCCCCCACACCCGTCGAGGACACCATACCCTTTATTTGTTTTAAAACTAAACAGAATTGCTTAACACATAGGCTTGTGAGTAAGTTTTCCATTTATAAAGGCTTAAAAAGCCTCTGTGGAAGAAACCAGTGATGTGCTGATACTATACAGATGCAAATAAGGCTGTGCTGTCATGGTTACACAGTGAGAAAGATGAAACGATTTATTAACAAATTTTCAGGACCATCCTTTTAATGCTTTCTGTAAGAAATCTATCACCTTACTGAAAGAGACACAGCACATTTGCTAGGTTTGCAATAAGTGACAGCTATTGAAACGTTTCTTGGTATGTTCAGAACACTCAGCAGTCCTCTTCCCTCCATTAATCAGCATACATAAGCTTCCACAGTAATTACTTTTCATACATGAAGACAATTTTAGGCAGTACGGCTGTCTGTTCAAGTTGTGAGCACTGATCAGAAGCACTGCAGGCCCAGGACTGAACAGCTGTAGTACTACTCCACCTGTCCTGCATTTCATGGAAGCTTTACTGACAAACTTTCGCTCATGTATGATTATGAAACTTTTTATCTGCCCACTCACCCCTCATTACTTTTGCAATTTAAGACACTGACCTGTTCAGCAGCCTGGGCTTCTCCATAGGTTTCCAAGAAATTCCCTTGGATCACTGATCCTATGATAGTCAAACCTTTGCCAGCTTTCAGCTGGGATGCAAATGTTAACAATCTAGGGTATTTTACATGCAGATCTTCATCAAGTTTCAGAAGCACCAGCAACTGAGGCCTGAAGAAAGTAGGGAAGGGAATGTATGTTTTACGAAAGCTTTAACAAAAAAGCACTTGTAAAAATCCTGCCCGTTTCATTATTTTGTGCTTGAATGTTAACTCTGAAACAGCACATTCTCCCTGGATCTCACACAGTAGAGGGGATTTAATTAATATTTTCTCTTGATTCAAAGCAGATTTAAAGCACTAAGGGAATAGGCTTGATGGGGCTCTGAGCAACCTGCCCTAGGTAGAGATGTCCCTACTTGCGTAGGGAGGTTGGTCCCTTCCAGACTAAAACATTCTATGATTCTATGAGGGAATTCTTCTGCTGCATTGTTTTGGCAGCTCTTTAAAGTACAGCATCTTGTTTAGAGTCCTGTTTAATTCTTTAAGTATAAGTACACAATCACAACAGTGCATTTTCTTAGTCTAAAACAAGTACCTCCAGTTCTTCGTGTGTGGAGGGCCCTCCTCCAGTCTGAGTAAGGCATATCTTGCTGCACTGAGGGAAAGGCCTCGGATACCATCGCCCCATTCCTTCTCTGCACTGTGAAGAGCATACAATTTAGCCAACATAGGGTGTTTTAATTGCACGCTTACAGTCATGCTATAGAGAAATCACTACCTTCTAATTAATTTAATGCGATAAATATATGTGATGTATGCTATGTATCATTTGTTCATCTATGTATGTGATACCGCGTATCGCATGAGAGAAATGCAAAGGTTTCAGTCAAATGTATACCACAGCAGCACCACTCTGGGTTTAATTCATAATCAACACTCCACTACAGAGAATGCTTCCCAAACATAAACAGACCATCCATTTCAATACTTGATTTGTTAAAATTCAGCTAAACAGCCACACTACAGCCTGACTCCATCTAAGAACAGTCTCAGGCAGCCCAACCTGCAGATTCAGTTTTTCAAGGACAGTTCTAGACAGACCTTTGCACCAGATGAACTGGAACATGATGGCTGCCTTCAACTGTTCGGCACCCGATATAACTGTGTGGGACAGACAGCAGAAAGGTTTCTGCTTCCTGTGTCTCTCAAGTTTCAAACACCTTTAGAGGCTTAACAACAAAGCACTTCGGGGGCTTTTGTTTAGCACAGACACATTAAAAACAATGTTAAAAAAAAATTAACGACTACAGGAAGCCCTCTCAGTCCTATCTCTGGACAGTGTCTTCTCCAAACACGAGGGCTAGAGATAGTCCACAAAAAAAAGACCCAGTTTCCTTCCTACCCTTTTCCATCCACTTAATACTTACCCTTGGTATTCGATGTACTTGTAAATCATGCCTGCAATAAGCATAGCTACCAAAGCATAATACCAAGATGAAATGAACATCAGTGCCAGGCAAATACTCATGCCTAAAAATGAGAGGGCCCTAAAACAAAAAGCAAAGATTAGTGAGTAGTGGGGTATAAAAGCTTCAGAACAAGTCGATCGTTCTCTTGCTCTTTTTTCTTTAAATTCCCTGTTCTGAACTGGCAGTGAAAGTAAAGCTTCCAGTGAATCTCCCCTGTCCCCAACAGTTTTAGTACCCTGATGTTGGAGTAAAACTCTCATGCCATTAAATATCTGGATCTGGTCCACTGTGAATATTGTATCGATGTACTCTGGTTTAGAACTGGCATCCAGAGAAACAAAGTGTGCCCGCAACCCTCACAGAGAGGCTGGTTCCAACCCCATCCCCCTGCTGTAGATGACCACCTAGGTGTTGAGCGTGCTGTCTGTCTGCTTACCAGTGATAGTATTTAAATCGGGGCCGCCAGTTTGGAGTTCGAAGAAGCGTTTGTACTGCACACGCTAGATTAACAAAGAGGTAACACATCAAGAAAAACCTGCAGGGGCAAAAACGTCACAAAACCTTTTAGGTGCACACATTTATAGATTCTCACACTTAACTATAATCGCACAAATCATTTACAGTCAAAATACAGCTGCTCTGTCATGTGTGACTATTCCTCTCATTTTTATTAGCCTGAGCTATCAGTATGAAGTAAGTAGCTGGAATGTTTTTTTTAATTGGATCGAGTCAGATCTATCCACAACATCAACAGTATCTTTGTCCTGTGATAAAAATGCTTTCCAAAAGAAAAGTAACGACTCATCTATATTAGAAGCTTATTTATTCACAGAATAAATATCCAGAGCAGAAACAAATAAACAGATTTTCACAGAGCACAAAGTCAGAGAATTCACAGAAATAATAAAAGTGGAACTCAGGCTCCAGTAATTTGTTTTACTGCTTTAAGATGTGGTTCTGAAAGACAATCAAATAACCAAAATTCAAAAGAGTATTGTGCTTGCCCCCTGCCCTGTTTCTTACATTGAGAGAATTGGAGCCACCATGTCAAGTGAAGCAATGAGGATTCCCAGCTCAGCAATTAATGCTGTTAACAGAAGAGCCCACGTGGGCTCACCATTGGCTTTTCCATGACCAAAAACCTGCAGAAACACAAACATTAAGCAAATCTTCCAAATACTGCATAAGGTTATAATGAGGGGAAAAAAAAAAAATCATTACATTTTAAAGAACAATAGTAATTGTCCTACATATTTTTTTTCCCTAGAGCAGAGAGTGAAATTATTTTAACGGTTTTCTCTGCTTCACTGAACTAGATGTTACACTTCTTCATAAAATTACCATATTCGTCTATTCAAAATCCTTTAAACATATCCCTAGTTTTTAAGAAAATAAAGCAAGCAAAGCATTAAAATAAAAAAATATTGACCTTCATTTCAATGCTGGACAAACTAGGAAAAATAAATCTGATTTCCAAGAGCACAAAGTCAAATAGCTGGTTAGTTATGATGTAGGGAATGCCTCTGGGGGGGAGGTTGGTTTGTTTGTTTTTAACATCTACGAACCCAGAGGAAAGGAATGATGTTGTCCTTTGCTATTGCCTGCAGCAGGCGGGGGGCTCCAGTAAGGCTCTGTAAACCTGCTCCACAGGTAGAGAAGAAGGATCCTATCACAATGACCCACGGCGAGGGCCACGAAAGGGTGCCCACCACTAAGTTCTTGTTCACGGCGTCGCCATACCTGCAGAGAGGAACAGTGAGACTCTAGTTCAGGCAACATTCTTATTGGGTTTACAGACAGAAACGTTTCATAACTAATAATCTAAGGGCAGAGAGAAACAAACACCACTTTGTACGGTTATGGGTGTCTGACCGGGTTTCTGTGGAAGAAAATTAAGAAATGCTACGAGGAAATATATCTTCCTATGAACAGCACAATGAGCAATGTGACATACACAGATACAGATGTCTGTTATCTGCCTGCCTTTTAACAATTTTTCTTTGGCATAGGTCAGGGAATGTACATTATACTGGTCATTGACTTAGGAGACTGGTCAGCAAGCACAAGAAAGCTTGAAAAGTGGCTCTAATCTATCTGCTAACATCCTGTAAGCTGAAATCCTGTCAGCTCTCTGGCACACAATACTGATGCCACCAGTACTTCCACAAAAATCAGCTGCCGTACCTCAGCAAGGAAGCCAGAAAACCGTTTGCTAAGAGTAATTTCACTGAACTCAGTAACTAACAAAAAGAGGACAACGAATGAGGAAAAAAAGTGTGGTTCATCTGAAGACAAAAAAAAAAAAAAAAAGGCAAGATTTATTTTGTTGTTTTGTATCTCTTGTGAAGAGAAAAAAAAAGTAGAAATCTATGGTTTACTATAGCTTACTGTTAGGGATCTGATCTTTGGACAAGTACCCCTAGAAACTGAAAAGGGTGTGTCAATACAAAACAAAAGAGATTTAGGAGGATTGGAGGAGTTAAGACATGGGATAGAAAAATCTGAGGGAGCCATGCCAGAAAACATAAAATCAAATACAAGAAGATTCCCAAAGCACTGTTTACAATTTACAAAGAAATATGGTTTAAAAGGCACTCGGAAGTAAAAGACAAAAAACAGAGAGGCAATGAGAAAGTACACACCTTCCTCGCAAAGAAGAAAAGAAAGGAGAGAATTAAAGCTGTAAAACTTACTTGTCTCTCAGGACTACACCTTCTATGCAGGCTCCAAATAATAATACACAACTGAAGTCTTGAGTAGAGAGTATGCTAAGGAAACCAGGTTTATTTAGACATTGCAGATGCAGACAACCATAGAAAGTTTTGCAGGGAGTTCAATATGTGCCTCTGTCCTACGACACCCATACTGCAGCATCACCACAAGCACAGGGTAAAGGTGTTGAGTAAATTCATGTCCCATTACTCATATATACCTTCCAACATTAAAGTGAGAGTTACTAGAGTTATTTTAAGTTTCAATTAAAAAAAAAAAAAAAAAAAGGAAATAGTTTTAAATGTTACAATAAATGAGGTAACTTCAAAAGGAAATAATTTTATATGTAAATGTCAATTCCATCTGCTGGTATAGAACAGAAATTGGTATAAAAATATCTTCTTTTTCCTCTCTTGCATCTGAAGATATTGTGAACATACAGCACTCTCGTTCTGTGGTCTTTGATGGCATTCACTTCACTGGTAAGAATCTGAGTACTGGGTTTGTTATTAAACTGTACCACTTCTGCACTGGGAGTACAAAATACTTCAGGGTTTTGGGATCTGGCATTCCATTAAAGTTTTTGTTCTTGTGATTTAAGTTTACATAAAAGGTCAAATCCTAAACTCTACACCTGAAACACCGTTGTAAAATACAAAAAGTAATGAAAGGGGAAAGATTATCACTCCTAAAAATTATGGTGTAAGCCTTCCACTGGGTGGCGTGTGAATATCTACGTATAAAGTTACCCACCATGAAATTAGTTCTGAGCTGCAAACATTCTAACACCAGAGTTGGGGGTTATATCTGTGTCCTGTTTTATTATTACATTCATAGGATACAAAGACTTCTTGATACAGGGTCAGTTCACAAAGTAGCACCTGGAAAAGGCTGCACTAAGAAGCTGGGACAAACAAGCTGGGATCTTGATTTACAGCTTGGCAAGTTTTGGTAACAAAAAAAAAAAAAAAAAAAGAAAAAAGAAAAAAAGAAAAAAAAAAAGGAAAAAAAAAAGCAAAAAGAGGAGGGAATTAATGTACTGTTTGGAGAAACACTAACTCTGGACAGCACAGGATA
>JANHGN010024341.1:25061-40768 GCA_024605025.1 Megaceryle maxima
AAAAGAAAAAAAGAAAAAAAAAAAGGAAAAAAAAAAGCAAAAGGAGAAGGCAATTCATGTCCTGTGTTGATAAACCATAGCTTAGGATACCAACAGCTAGATGAAGCTGAAAGACCTTGGCTTCATCTCTTCTCTTGCAGGAGATAAGAGATTAAAACAGTCTTTCCTAGGCAAAGCTCCCACGGTCCTTAGACCTGAAGAGTTTAACCCTTACAAAAACCAGCAACTTCATCTGGGACAGAGGCTGTTCCTCCGCACACACACTCGGCACCTAGAAATCTGGTATGAGGAACACCTCATATTCTGCAAATTTAGTGCTCCAGTCTCAGTGGAAACAGGCAGGAAATGAGGAGTCATTCACAGCTATGCAAAGCTCACTACTGTGCACAGTGTTTGTAACACTTCCCCATATCGCCTGGGGATGTGTCTAAGAATAGCATCGAGTCAGATGAATGTGTTAAAAATCAAGGAGAAAAAAAAAGTCAAGCGTATATATATCCTATAAGCTGACATAAAGTGATTTTGTTTACCGACTTCAAAATAAATACATAAATTCGTTGGTACCAGTGAGCAGCTGGCTGTACACATGAACCTTCCCCACCCAATCCCGTGACAGAAAACACACTTGGGGAGCATCCAGTCTAGTTTCTAACTCCAGTGTATCTCCATCTAAAATGCTAAAGACAGCCTATTCTCCTTGATGTCACTCAAACTAAAAGGTTTTTGGTTTAGTTTGTGGCTTGGTTTTTTTGGTAATGAACTGAAATTTTTGATCTCTAAAGCCTTCATTTAGCTTCGTAATTCACTGCATCCTAAAAAAATGTATGCCTGTATTCCACCAGCCTGAAAAGCTACAGACCACCGCACAGCAAAGGAAAGCAGGGGAAATGCAGAAGCACAAAACAAAACAAACCCAACACAACAAGAGGGATGGCAAACAACAGGATGATTCTGATGCTTTCAGCTCAAGGACTGGTTGGGTGTTTTCTACTGACCAATCACACACTGATAAGTGTGCTACCTCAAAGCAGTTCCACAAAGTAGACCTACAGTCATTCACCTGAATCACAACACGCCAGGACTCTACTGATTTTAAAAGGATACAGACTAGTGAAGTGGTGACAATAGCAAGAATTGTTCCAACAGGAATGGATTTCTGTGCATCTTTGAGGTCCCCTGACCTGTTTGAACCAGCCATGATACCTGAAAATACATACTGGATGTTAAGATCCTAGGAGAGAAGAAAGCTCAGAGACTCAAGATGCCCCATCCCAGTATTCTCACCTGTCACTGAAGGGAAGAAGATGCCAACCAGCACCATGAATGAAGTAGCTATATCTGAAAGCACATATAGATGAAGGTTGTTCTTCTGGCCTGCTACATCCACAGATGGGTGATGTGCTTTCTCCAGTATCTCTCCTTTCTCCAAATAATTGCTCCATAAGTTGTCTTAAATGTTATTGCCACACCACAGAAAATAAAAGCATGTTTCAGTTCAAACCTGTTATTCTAATGGGTCTACAACTGAAGATTACAAATGCAATTCAGTGATCAACACAAATTAAGACATATATAAATTACATGAAAGAAAATTTATATTGCACACTTTCAAAGGAATCTCTAACAAAACCAATAAATATATATTAATAGCCTACAGAAATATACACACTTTTTATCCCTAGAAGAATGTTGCATTTAGTAGTATTAAACTTCACACCTATTTTAACCCCAGGAAATAAATTGAGTATTTTTAAGGAACCACCATACCCACACACAGCAGCTCAGAGAATCCAAAGCAGCAATACTGACCAGCTTTCTAGATACAAACAGATGTATTCTTTAGACAGTGGAAGAATGACAGAACTATATAGGTGGCATTTGAAATTTCACTAGTGAACTCTTTTAGAAAGTAAACTACTAGTTTCTGTGAAAACAGGAAGCTTGGGCACTCTGCACCTGCACAAAACAGCTGATCTCATTTCAATAATGGACACTTTTCGATGATGTCATATTCAGGAGCGGGCAAATAAGGAGGTACACTATATTTATACAATTACTCTTACCTTTCAAGACTTAATCTTAACAGATTAAGATTAAGATTTTAACCTGTTAAAATCTCCTTAAAATGGAGAGTCGCAGCTACACACAGTTCTGAAAAGTTTTACCAACTTACTCCTGTTAGTATAGCTCATTATTACAGCTGATTTTCCTGCTGGAGTTATGAGACGGACAAGGCACACGATCAGTTTGACAGCAGACAAGGACAAAAGTGCCATCTACTCTTTTTAAAGATTACAAAACTGACTTGGTTTTCTTTATTGAAGATAATTTTCTTCACTGTAATTCCATTTATTCAGTCCCTCTTTCTTAACCGTCAGGGAACAGCTCAACCCATTTCAGCTGCTCAGCGTGCCTCCTCTTAAAAGAGAAATAAAAATATTCTAACATACCTTTTAAAATGCCACTAGCAGCTCCTGGAATTCCTGCTATCTCAGACACATTGTTCATTAGGAAATACTCATCACAGTGCTCGGTGGTTAAGTTTGTACTGTGGCAGAAGAGCTCCCAAAGCTTAGAGGCGACAGTAATGTTATCCTTAACTATGGTTTTGGCACAAACATCAAATTGATCTCTTGACAAAGTCCTGTTGCCCAACATACAAATCCTGGAAGTGAAACATGAAAACTACTGTTATTAAATGGCACTGGGAAAGCAAAACGTGCCCTTCCCCATAATTCTTCTTTCATATTATGGAAACGTCAAGTCACTTTAGTCTGCTGTATAGTTTCTCATCTTCAAAAAGATGGTGGTAGCAGGACAAAGACTCTCTGTTTCATTTAGGGTCAGAAGTATACAGCTATTTTTCCAACAAGTTTGGGAGAGGTATAAAAAGCTGCATCGGTGTGATTTATTGAATTTGGTACATTTGCCTTAAACAATCAGAGGGAAAAATTAGGGCTTTTTTTTTTTTTTCTTTTCAGTTAAACAGAACTACTGAAGTGGAAGAGATCTGAAGAATACTAACATTCCAATTACTAGATATTTAGAATATCTATGGATATTTGGAATTGCATTATCCCAGCTTTTGTATATTAGCACTCAAATGACCCCTGACATCTTAGCTTCAGAATCAGGAACACAGATTTCAATCACAATAAGCAAAGATCCTTCTTGTCAGAAGAGACTATGCATAATTACTAAATTCCTCCAGTGCCTGTTGTGTTTCACCTAACCACAAATACAGTTTATTCCAGCACTGAAAACTTTAATCCACTTCTCCAAAGATTGCTCCACAAGACATGGTCATATAACAGTCTGCTGCCACTAAAAGTTCTTTCAGCTTCTTGTCCCAGTGCCAGAAGACACTCACAGGAAAAAAAAAAAAAAAAAAAAATTTCTTCCATTTTCTTAAGTTCTATTGTTTCACAGCTCCTGTCAATCACTAAAGCCAGGGAAACGGAGGAGACAGAGCCGTTTCTGTCGAGTCTGCAGGCCTGTGAGCTCTAACTTTAGAGAAGCCTTCTCCTCCAGAATTAAAAATAAATACTGTATCTAGTTACTTCAGCAAAAGGAATACAGCACAAGGAGGAAAGACAAAGAGAATGTTCAAGAACAATCCAAAAGATAATGAGGGGTGATAGAGACATTGTTTTATTTTTACTGCTGTAAGCCTGCCACTGTTGTAAAACATTATAATCATTGGGCCCTAAATACCTAAAGGGAGCACTTGAGGGTTTCAAGTCCTTACTTATGGTCACAACATTTTAAGCTGTGAATACTTATGCAGATCCAACTCTTCTATTTCCATTTCATTCATCCTCTGTCAGTAGTATCAGGAAATAACATTTGCATTTCTGGTGAAAGACTGGTACCCGCATTACTGCTGCTCTACCTCTGAGTTTAAGAAACAGTATTAAGTGTTTAACTGCCAACACACAAAGGAACATGTGCTGCGTTCAGAGCAGAGCTACGCATATGGCAGACTAAGCTGTTTTCGGACCGAGGGGAAGTTTTGCTTGGAGCCTCAGCATGGCCCCACCATCACACCTCCTACATTCCAAAGAGATGCCCTATTTCTCAGTGAGCAGCTGCATCACACCACCACACAGTTTCCAACCACAAAGGCAGCACATTACGCCTGACTGGCCTGGGGAAAATGGACCTGACAAATTGCTTCCTACTAACTGCCATAAACAACCCAGCAAAATTCTTGCTAAAAATTTAACTCGGCAGCCATAGGCTAAGATACTGAATTGTCTTAACAGGAAGCAGAGAAGTGTCAACATCCATCAATCAGTACACCTGCCACAAACTGGTTAACGAATGTAATAATGCACTCATTTTAGCGTAAGAAACGTCTATTCCATGAGCTCTGCATGCAGGATATTATCATTGTCACCATATACAGCAAAAATAATAAATCTGAAGTACTTCACATAAGAAGTAGCTGTGACACTGTATTAGGCACAAGTTTTACTTAATTTCCACCGAATCCCACCTTCCAGAGTTATTGGCAAGGCTATATCCCATCCAGAAATAGTACTCACGGAAATTCGGGTGGATCAAAGATGGACTTGATAGCTCCAGCGTAAATGGACAGTATGGATATTACTACGCAGGCCAAGAAGAGGGAAGCAAATTTGTTAACATATTTCACACCTACAAAGACCACCACTGCCATTAGGATGAGGAATACAGTTCCATACACCCTCATGTTGTTTAGCATCGCACTGGATGCATCATGGGCACCAGATGGATGAAAGATTGCTGCTTGTGGCACAATATATGTCTGAAACAAGAAAAAAAAGCAAGCTGAAGGAACACAGGAATAGAACTCCATCTATATTACTGTAGTGTTCTTGTACCTACACTGGAAATTTCAATCACTTTCCAGATTGTAACATGCTGTTCAGCAGGAATCTTCAGTTTATAGGAAAGGTCAAGGGACAACAGCCCATTCTATTGCAGTAGTACAACTGAGCCAACTTCATCAATGATAAGCATGTGTCTTCAATTAAGTCACACTTCCCTCTCTGTTTTCAGAAGAGTTTCCATTCTGGATACCCACAGAGTGTCTGGCTTCCAAAGGGAAGTCCTACTGGTACAGAATTGGGCACTGGGAAACTGGAGACAAATGTGTATACAAATATGGGGTGAGAATTTTCTATATGCTATTTGTCTTAAAAGCTGGACTACTCCAATACTACTCACCAGCAAAATCTCAATGGCACCAAGGATATACATTGCTCCTGCAAATGTTGTTCCCAAATAAAAGCAGAGCCCTACAGCTCCACCAAACTCAGGGCCTAATGACCTGGAGATCATGAAATAAGAGCCACCAGCTACAAAACAAGAAAATGAGAGTAAAATTATCATTTATTGTATTCACAACAAGAATACAACAAAATTTTACACTGTATCTGCTCTTTTTGGTATAAAATGAATATTAACAGCTTACATCAATTAAAAAAAAAAAAAAAAAACCACCCAGAAAATATAACACAAAACACACCATAACCCCCCCCCCCCAAATAACAAAAAACCCCAAACCAAAACTGAAACTACAACAACAAAAAACACAAATTAGAAGCTTTCTAACTACACTCACCTGGAACAACACCATTTGTGGCAATTGCACTCATTGATATGGTTGTCAGCATAGTCTGGGGGAAAAAAAGAAGGAAGCAATTGTGTCAATGATATTTTTTAAAACATAACTTATTTCTTGATAGAGTAAAGCTGCCACTGCATACAGTACTATTTATTCTGCATTGACAGGTCATTATCTGAAAGACAAAAAAGGTAGCAGGAATTTAATGATTAAGCTACTGAGACTTTTGCTTGAGAGATGAGCGCTGCTATATCAGGTAAAATAATGGGTGTCTGCAGACAAAGCAAGATAAAAAGAATGCAGGTGTCTCTCCATCTGCAGAGCTGAAATTCCAGCAAAGGCTAGCCCAGCAAAGCAGGCAGCCATGACCTGGGACAGGCACAGCAAACAGCCGTTTGCTGAACAAACACCAGTTTTCAGACTGTATCTACACTAGATACAGTTTGCCAGTTTAGAAATACCAGAAAACAAACAAACAAACCAACCCAACCAAAATTAAATCACATGGCAACATACATAGCAGAAGTGCCTGGCATAAATCTGTCTTTACATACGCATCTACAACGCAGCCTCTCCCAGTTTCTCAATAGTTTCACAGAGGTTGACATATGCATTATTTTACTTAAATACTTACACAACAGCAGCAAAGTAATACAATCAGGAAGGACTGAAGAACTCCAGCCATTCCCACCATCCAAGTCAGACGAAGGAAGAGAATAACCCCGAAGATATTCTGCATGCATGGTAAATACACCCCCATCAGGGTGCCCATGCTGGGTGACTAAAAAAAAAAAAATAAAGTTCATTGACATTCATTAACTGAAATTATTCAAAGCACAGATAACTAAAACTCCCACAACTTTAGTTTTT
The DNA here is from genome assembly GCA_024605025.1 of Megaceryle maxima. Taxonomy (NCBI): domain Eukaryota; kingdom Metazoa; phylum Chordata; class Aves; order Coraciiformes; family Cerylidae; genus Megaceryle; species Megaceryle maxima. The sequence goes on from JANHGN010024341.1 coordinate 31,543, forward strand.
CAAATGGCAGAAATCTAGGAAACATAGGGAAGAGAAACAAATACTACTGCGATGGACTTCCACAAAACATGAAGCATACTCCTAACACCAAACCCACAAATTTCTGAACAAAATACTGACCCTATCACAACTTCATATTTGAAATAACGATACTCAGCATTTAACACCCATTACTGACAGCAGAACGTACATGTATTTGTCTTATTGTAAAACCAGAGTTTCTATCATGAAATCTGTTGAGCGCCGCAGACCCCAGGTAAGATAGATCCTACTGCACACTCACCAGAATTTACAGATTAGTTTCATAGAAAACATGCTTTTGTGATGTTGCAACTACAAAAGATCTGGAAGCAATGTGGAGCCATATATAATGTATTTGTTTCCATTTTATACATTCTGCTTAAAATTAATTATTACAAACTTTTCCTTATTTAATGCTAGCAATTACTTTTGACAGTGGCTGAGAAAATACAAGTTAGTTATGTGACTTCACAGGAACTGCACCTGACTGCCATTCAACAGAGTATCCTGTAGAATTCTCCTTTGCCCAAACAGTTACTGTCAGAGGATAATCAGATCTAAAACCACGACATCAAAACGCCACTGATAAGTGTTTATTTCAAGAGATGCAGGTGTTCCCTCCACTGGCACACCTGGCACCAGCAGCATTTCAGAGTCCCAAAACTCCCCAGTTTCCTGCCAAAACATTTCATTGGTTCTGCTTTCTGAGGTTTTACTTTGCATTTTAAATCATACAGAATGCTAAAACATAGGGGGGATAGAGAGCATAACTTCACAAAGGCTCATCCCTTTTCATACTTCTTTCTATAAATAAACCTGAATTCCAAAACATATTACAGATAGACAGCATTTAGAAACTCATGAAGAGTCATTTAAATGAGAAGGATAAAGGGAATGACAACACTTGCTCAAATTGTCCACGTAGCATTAACTAAATGCAGAAATAATTTGGTCATGTGCACCCTTATAGACAGATCAGTCATTCATCAAAAGCAATAGTACTTATGCATGTTACTCTTAAAGCGATAAATGGCTGTCAGAAACTTTCTTGCCTTGTCTTCACTGAAAAGTTAAGTTACCTAAGGTTAGTTGAGAGTATATTTTTACTACACAAAGCAAAATCCTAGAAAAATCAAATGGTTATAATATCACCAAGTCAAAACATGCAAACTAGGAAATTAGTGCTTCAACTTTACAAGTTACAAATCAAAATTTCCTCCTCTGCATCAAGAATCTGCCCTGCTAGAGATGAAAGAAAACTCTGTCTATGAACATGAATGACATTTAAGAAATGTCAGGAATCACTGACTGAATTTTTTTAAGTCAGCTTTGAATATCTTGTGTGACTAAGGCTAAATGAGACCAACCAGACTTTCCCAGCACATGCTTCAACTTGGGTGAACCTCCTGAAGTGGGCAACAGAACTACATACTAATGGCTTGCAACAGACTTACAAGACCTACCAGTGTGGGGCCAGAGAGCTGTCACTCAGATGATTCAATGCCACACTTATTAAAAAAAAAAAAAAAAAAAATCCCTGAAATGTCACGTGCCATTTGCTCAAAAAAATCCCCATCCTATAGAAGTAAACTGATCAGCTTTGTCAAGATAATGCACAAGGACAAAAGGAATTGTTGCTTTCTGATACAACAAGAAATGACACTCGTACCTAAGTATCCTGATCAGGGTAAGGTTAGGATTTTTTAACAAGTTGTTCCAATGCTACAGTGGAGGAGGATCTTTTCAGAGTACTCTAGAGTGTACCTGTTTCCTCAAGAAAGCAAGGTTTAGATAGTTTTGACTTAAGCACCATTTCACATTGTGTCTTCAACTGCATAAACATTCGCCCAGAAAGAAGAAAATATCATTGCCAGGGTAGATTTTGCCCTCTAGAAGTGCTTCATATTGTCACATTAATATTGTCTTTGTCTCTCTTAGAGACACATTCTACATAATTTTATAATCCATCAGACTATTCATCTGTCACTCACGCCATTCACATCTCTGAACCCAGCAGCCAGAATCAAGTGAATTTATCAGACGTGTGGATTTTTTCAAACTGGCATCTGGGAGAAGGAAAGAAGCTCCATCTATTGCTCCTGTGCAGGAGAAGCAAGTGGAACACAGATATATATTCTATACAACAGCTTTCCAAGCACTATCAAAGCAGGTTGAGTTTTAAACGTGCCCTTTATACATTTCCCAACATTGCCTTCCTTTGCATAAGAATTCACCTTTGCTCAGCTCTTCAGCTCTCGGTGGTCCCTGCAGCTTTGCCCTTCTGTTCATCATCTTCTCCCCCTTCCCCTTAAGTGGCCTCTTACTTATATCAAGTTACCACTAACTTCAGACACAGAGGAGAAGAAATTATGCATTAGCCATATAGTTATGAGACTACTGCAGAGCAGAGCAGCCTAGGAAATGTCTAAGTGTCTGTCCACAGGCAAAACCCAAGCCATGGGATTACCAAGTGTACTTCAGGCCTAAGAGGTTCCTCCGACTTTTCTTACCCTGTGCAATAAAAAGTACTGGTATGAAAGAACAATCCATAAATACCACTTGAAGCAGCTTGTTCACAGCAGTATTTAACACCAGTAATCTGCAGTGACTTCACTGTTTTTTATAGCATCTTATAATCACTAGATATAATACTGATGATATTAAACCAGTGCTGAAGTCTCAACAGAATGCAATCTGCAATAGGAAGGGGATTATGTTCAGTATCAACAGCTACCAAGTGAAAACAATTAAACACCCCATGCTGCCTAAAGGAAATAAATCACAAAACCACTTTGAAGGTTGCTGTGTCAGATCAACCAAGAAGAGACAGAAAAATCTCCAAAACAGTCTCAATTTCAGTGATGCAGATGATGTTTCTGTTCACTCTAATCAGCTGCAGACACATAATTGATACAAGTATTGATCTGAGTCTGAAGGACACTCTTTCCATTGTGCCAGCGTAATGGGTTATCAAAGCACTTGGCTGCAGGGCTCAGGGACACTGATTGGTAACGACAGCTCTTGCGGTCGCTCTGTAGCACAAGGACAGTCAGCAGCACAGACGTTAACCGCCTTATTAAAGATATATCAACTAAAATAGTTAATTTTTTTCCATCATGAGAAGGGTATATTTTTATAGTACTGCATCAACTAAGTGCTTTAATAGAAGACTGTATCTAGAAAAAGATATAAAGCAACCCAATTTCTTTCCTATTACATGGAATAGTGTCAACTTTACCTGGTGTGTATCTAACACAGAATGCTACTATGAAAAATATTGAATAGGAATGCTGTTTTGCACTGAAATTATCCTGATTCTCATTTCCACAAACACTGCAGCAATTATTCCAAGAGATTAGAAGGGGAATAGTCACATAATGTATTTTCCAGAGCTTGTGGAAACATTCAGGTCTCTTTTGGTCTTGTCATAGTAGAAAGCAGGTAGTGACAACAGTTATCTCCAGAAGCTAACACACATCATTCTCTACTCCTTTAAACGTGGAAGAGAGATCTCATTTTTTTGATACTGCCTTTCAGAGATTTGGACATTTCACAGGCACACAACTGCCCTGTCTCCTCTCTCTCTCTTTTTTTTTTTTTTTTTTTTTTTTTTCTCCTCTGCCTGTGTTTTTAATTGGTTTGGGTATCTTGTGGTTTCTTTTTCAGTTGGGTTTTATTTTCTATTTGAATGAATATGGTTCAGTAGGCAGGGGTGTGCTAGGTCACAAAAAGGTATTCACTGAGAGACCTGTCTTAGCTGCTCTGATAGAGAATTACATACTCCCTTGCTGAAAAGCCTGCTTTCTTCATTCAATTTTTGAATACCAGATCTAGCTCCATGCTCCAGTTCTCTTCTACATGTTGTCTATTCCAGTAAGTGACATTAGGACAGGCAGCTTGCCTTTTGTCACACTGGCTGGGTATTTGGTGAGCATACCCAGTACAGCATTCAGCAACAGTCAGTGTACAATGCTGGCACTTAAAAACAGAACCTGCTATCACACCAGGGTGGACGTTCATGCTTCTGTACTAATGTTCAAATAGGAAAAATAAGGTAACAGCAGTGCATTGATTTATACTTCAAAGATGATTAAAACCAAATATGTAGAAGAATCCCATTCGCACAGCTTCCGGACACCTTAAATCCACAGCATTGTACAGTTACCGCTTTCAGATTTCCTGGGTTTAATGGTAATAATTATCAGCCAAGTTAATATTCAACCTTCTTACATTGTACAAGATGCTTAGAATTTCATATTACTTATGGCAAGAGAGGGAGAAGAAAATCAATCTCCAGTTATTATATTGCACCTGATGTAATTTATCCCAGAGACAGGCATACTGGGCAAAGAGTCGCTTAAGGAAACTGCACTGTTTACACAGAAAACACTAAGATATTAACACAGGAGGATATTGTCACTTTTGGAACAGCTACCCAACCCCTTCCACAAAAAACACCTGAGAAGTCTGCAAACACACATTTTTGGCATATGGGAAAGCATAACTCAGGACAACCCAAGCATTAAGCCCAAACTCTATTCTACCACGGGAGCGCAGGCTTTTTTTTATGGCAGTAAACAGCCTGAAAATACCCAAGTGTTTACATAAATCATACCTAGGTGTAGAAATCCTAACAGCAAACCTTAAATATTATTCTACCAGGGATTTAAAGCAACTTCTCGTTTTCCTATTATTTTCCCCATTTTTACCTTATGAAGCTATACTGTATTTGCTTTAACCAACTTTAACCTCAGACCCATCACCAAATTCTCCTAACATTTTTTCCAGCAGGGACTTAAGTGACTCGCTTTCAAATTAGACTTCATCTCAGTCCAGTATTCTGCTCAGGCAATTAATAAGGAAATAAACAGCAACGGTGATCAGAACTTTCTTGAAGCAGTAAGGACTGCACGCACTGTATTCCCCCCAGTCTATTTTTCTTAAGGTAACAACTGATCTGCTTTTGATATGGAGAGGCTGAAAATTATTTTAGATTATGCAATAACACCATATTAACAGCTGATGCCTGACATTAGTGCCACGAAAAGCATGCTAAAACCACAGGTGTGGCTCCCATTTCATATTAGTGATGCAAAAGTAAAATCTTTGGACAGACTCAGCAATTAGTATAACACCACGTACCACACAAAAGAAATTCACAATTACAATGTTTAAACTACGTTTTTAATGTAAGTTTAAAGTACCAGAAGGCAGTTAGAGCACTCAGATGACCTTTGCTCAGTCTCGTAATGATGTCATATTAACAAAAGTAGTACAGCACTTCAGTGCGTATGGTCTCAGATAAAATTCCATTTTAAGCTTCACATTGACTGAACAACTTAGTACAAAACCGGGCAGAGTAAGGAACTGGAATGTCGTGTTCAGCATGGGGCAACATGCATTCTCTTTGGGAACAATGTGCTGGTTTTCAACATTATCACTCCCATCTCTTTCTGAAATGACAGGGCAGTACTGTCTGTAGATCTGGAGAATTCAAGTGCTATCTTAGCTTTCTGGAAAGCATTCTTTTGATAAAATTTGCAAGCAAACTGACAGGCCTGCAATTGCCATAAAATGCAACCTTTACCACTTGAGGGTTTAGCACTAACTGAAACACTTGCCTGACTGCCAGAGCACTGAGAAGAGCAGTTAGAACATAGTCCTCATGATAAAAATCTAACTACCAACAATCAAACCCCACCTTCTGCCTAGTTATTACCAGGCCAGCCCAAATGGACTAACCATCCAAATGCACATCCTTTAGGGCAGAATTCAGCTGCCTAAATGCCTAACACCAGAATGACACTTGGGCTGCCTCAGGGCATCCAATCTGGCCTCCACCCACCACTCTAGAAGGGTGTTGTCTTCTCCACATCTTGTATCATACCTACCAGGCTTGTAGAAATGTGTCAGATACCTCTGGGCAGCTGAAACAGCACCAGGAAAAACCAAGCAGGGTTTGGTTTTGTTGTTTGATTCTCCACTAAAAGCCCATCCTCCTTATCTACATCCATGCCAAGCGTATGTAACTGCACTAGTGCACAGTGCTTCTCCACCACATCTGCCCCAACTCTTTGGTAACATCTTGTTACCTACAGAGTTCTACATGATTTCCCTGCAACACTGTCACAGCTCCTGACAGAGGTCAGCAGAAAGCAGAAAGACATCCAGTTCCCCCAAAAAATCACATAGTGAATCATCCTTTTCATCAGCCAGCCATGGAGAGAATTTTTACTTACTTTTGATACTTTCTTCTTCGAGCCATCAGTACTTTCTGCTTCTTCATGTTCCTTAACACCTTGGGTAAGATTTGTGTAGTTGACCAACTTGCCAAGCAGAGATGACACTTTTGGTCGTATATCAAGTTCTTCCTGTGGAAGACAATTAGTCAGCTTCTGCAATTCACAGCATTTATGAAAAGTGGCTGGGGTCACGCCTTCCTTGGCACCCCTGAGTCTGGCAGGGAGTGAAAGAATATTTCACTGTGCCTGAACCACTGATGAGAGGATTTAATTACGTGAACAGAGGGCAACTCTGACAGGAAAGGCTATACCAACAGATCTGCACTGAATGCAGCTTTTTCCTTACACACAGAAAGCATGAACTGCAGCAATAAAGAAGTATGAGCCTTGGGACTGTAAGAAAATGAACTTGTACCTTGCTTGTATCTCTTGTGTCAGCTTACATCAACAGCTAGATTTCTAAAAAGGTCGAGTTGCCAAACAAATCAGAGAATTAGTGATTAAACTCTGGTCATTGCAGGCATGCATGCACTCTGATAATTTTATTACACTCTTCAAGCTATGTCATCTAATTCATGTGGATCTAGATAAAAATCTCCAAAGCCTTACATGTCTAAGTGCACAGTAAGTGATGCATGGTAAAGAGCAACAACTTTCTACTCAGGAAATAAAAACCAATTAAGAAAGATCTCACTGTCTGGACTTTTATCATATCTTCACCTATCATCACAAACAGTTTCTGGAAGGATTGGGAGCATTATGTGCTTTGTACCTGGCGCGGAAACTGACCCCAAACGACTAAACAGATGCAATGAGCCAAGCACCGCTTTTCTTACTCCTTCCTCTAATCTGATCTCATGTTCAGGTCTTCTAACAACCTGATTTTAATTCACTAGGGAAAAATGTTGAGCCAACAGATGCTTCCTATTCAGTTGAGCAGCATGGCCTTTGGGATGCTCCTCCCTCTCTTTATTACCACAGAAAGCCTGCAGTCCTGTTGTGGTACTGTGGTAGTGCTTAAGAAAAAAGCAGGCATGTGACTAGCAGCAGCCACACCACAAGTGGCCAACTCTCCATTACCTACAAGTGATTTATTCTGATCACACACTTCTCATGCCTTGGAGGGAAGAGACACCACAGCTGGGAGCATGCTTCAAAGTCTTTTAGCTCAACCACGCTGCCTGCAAACATAGTCGTAGCACTTCCACAGTGGGCTCCTATCTAGCAGGAGGTTGGTTATGCTTGTCCAGGCTCTATGCCACGCAGCTGAACTCTGCAGATGCCAACCTGGCAGGGTGTGGAGCCAGCTCGGGCTGCCTCACACCAAGCTCTCAGAATGAGAAATAGGGGGTACATGTTGCCAGTCTTGCTGTGAAGCTGTAACTCAGAAGCCCAGCTGGAAAGTAGCTGCAGAGCCATGAAAAGACTGCACCCACTCCCCAGTACCTGAGCTTCTGAAAACATTTTTTTTTAGAAACTTGGGTTTAATGAACCATGATATATTTGCATTTAAGTAGCAGTACCAGTGAGGATGTGAAGGAAGATTCTACGGGACTTGGTGTGGCTCCAACTGGCCACCTGCATGAGAGTCAGGTCCTCCTTACTTTCACATGGAAACAGTCATACCTTTCTACCTCACCGTCCTGAGCGGTCAAAATATCTGAGCTTTTCCATCACACCTCTGTCTACTGGTACCTCGAGCAACAGATGGGACACCCAGAAGAATGCACATTGGAGAGAAATCAGTATTAGTGATATACTGCAGCTGTAATACAGGTTACCCAGGCTAATGTGAGCACCTGAATTTAGGCACTGTCCAACAGAATAATATGGTCCTTCTAAACACAGTAAATCCTACCCATTTTCCCCACAGATCAGCCTACAGTGCCACAGCTTCTCTGTTTAAATTATTCAGGTCACCTCTGGTACCCTTACATTTCACTGCTTTGTAGACATACCCCTAAACACACCCGTGGTTTTTAGATCATGCAGAGAGAGTTGGGTACCAACCCACTGTCTGGAACTTCGCAATGCTCTGTCTTCCAATGAACACAATGTGCTCAATCCCTCCCACCTTGGAAGATCACAAATGACATTAGAAGTATGAAAAACAGTTAGAAATTACCTCAAACAAGGCCAGATTTCTGTCATAGTAATCACCTCCCTTGCCAGCTTCTGAATTGTTCAGGAAAGGACTGTTTTCTTTATGGTTCCCATGACCTGCAAAGAAAAAAAGAAGCAGATTTTGATAAAAGCAGAAAGACAAAATATCCCAAGGAGACTCTGTAACCTTAACGAATTAAATGTTTATTTTTAATATCTAAATTATGCAATGTTATTAATATCAGCAGTGTTACTCTCAAGGTAGAGGTCTTTTTTTTTTTTTTCCTATTTCTACTCTGTTTTCATTAAAATATATAAAAAGCTCACCTCAAAGTAAATCTCCAAGTAGGGTCACAGCTTCACCACTATCTGCACCTTTATTTTTCTAACGTTCCCTTTTATAATTATGCCTTATATAGAACAGTGACATGTAACAAGGCAGTTCTTCTGCACTTTGAAATCATTACTGATGAGAAGAGCAACTTCCAAGTAGTATGTCTAAACAGATTAGGCAGATCTAGTAAGGCTGAACAACTCAAAGTCTAGATTCTGCTATTATGATACAGGTAAATATCAGCCAAAGCCCCCCATAAGGTGTTTTTTTCTACCATGCCCACTAATCCCAGACATCAAAAGTGCTCACTTCATGATGCCTTTACCCTTACTGTGTGTTGAATATTGAGGCTGTGTATTCTTCAAACTCCTCTTACACTTCTAGGTTAAAACTGAACATCAGGCATGGTAAAAGCAAAGCATGCACACATGCAAAAAATCCCACAATATGGAAGATTAGTAGAGCTTCTTGTAACAAGTAGTAAGTTTGTTTGTGGTGGTTTTTTTTTTCTTTGGTGTGTTTTTGT
>JANHGN010024342.1:0-25747 GCA_024605025.1 Megaceryle maxima
TTTTTCCCACCAGCAAGATTATGAGTATTTCTTGTTTACTGGAAAACCAACCAAACAAACAAAAAACCACAACAAAAACAATGAAACAAAACAACAGAGCTACCGTATGTATGTAAAGCTATAAAAAGCTACCGTAAAATGTGTAGTGAGTATTGCTTAAAGATAAAAACCAGGCAGGAAACTCGGAATCTGGTGTTTTAACAACTGTGTTACAATGGTGGGTAACGTGCATGGTGACGTCTGTCCCAGTGGCAGTGGCAGGGGGCTGGGGAGGGGGGCAGAGTAGGCAGGGTTCCTAGCCAGTGCCAGGGCAGCGGTCTGGAAGCAAAGTGAACTGTCAGTCATTAAATATACAATGCTCCGTTTGGGAAAAAAAAAAAAATCAACAACAAAAAATAACCCAACCCCAAGAACAAAAAAGGGAATTTTCATAGGAAGGGGGAGAAAGAGGGGGGGGGGGGGGGGGGGGAAGAGAGAGAGAGCAGAGAAATAGTGCAAAATGCTCTTGTACTAGTGGTTTTCAAAGTCCACTGCAGTACAGACAAGGGGTAGCCCAGCCGCCAAACGCCGCTCCCTGGGGAGATGTGGTGGAAGGGCTGTCCTGAACCCTGCACCATCCTTGTCCTCTCCTTACCAGCCAGAACCCCAGGTAGTAGTGCAGGCTTGGTGCAAACACCATGGCTGGAGACCCCCCAAGTCTCATGCCTCCCCCTGTTGCACACATTGCCAGCTCTTCCCCACATGCCTCAACCTGCTGCTGCTGCTCACCCAGCTTTTACCAGCTCCCAAATCTGCCCTTTTTGTTTTCTCACCCCAGCTGAAACAGGGCAACACTGGGCACAGAGAACGGGAACACCTCATCACTGCTGCCCCTGGATGGGAGGGGCAACCCCTCTTGAATCTGCTTCCCCCCAGGCTCCATCCCCGGTTCTAATTATTAGTGCAGCCTGCAAACAGCCTCGTCTTGCCGGGGATCCTCAAGGACATGGGTGGGCAGGGGGTTGTTCAGTGACCTGTTCCAGGAACAGAGGTGGCTTGGTGGGGGCAAGGGTAGTGCAGCATCCTCCTTGCATCCTCCTCCCACTCGGTTCATGAAGACAGGATGGGCAGTGCCATCCCTGATGTGCAGGAGAGATGCTATGTAGGATGGCTTTTGGTGCTCTGAGCTCCTAGGACCATGTCTGAGGCTTGTTTTGTAGGGAGAGGTTGGCGAGGCACCCCTCTCCCAGTGTCATGGGACCACCATTGGGCCCTGTGAACTGATCCTTATGCTGCAAAAGCATCAGCCCCGAAAGGCAAGGTCTATGTTGAGCTGCCATCCCTCTGCCTGCTCTCATCCTACCTCAGTGATAAATCTCCTTTTTCTGCAGCCAAAGGCTTTCAAGTTTTGGGAAATCAAACAACAAAACAAATGAACAAAAAAGCAAGAAAGGAGGAGAGAGAAGGAGGGAAGGTTCCTGGGGAAGGTGGTACTGGCCTGTAATAGTCAGGAGGTTTTGCACAGGGATCAGCTAGCAGAGGAGATCAGAGACAGTGGTGACAATGGCAAACTGTGGCCCTTGGGGTTACCACAGGTTCCTCCTCCTCCTCCTCCACCTGCCTTCTTTACCCCATTCTTCACCCTACCATTAACCCATCACCCTGGTCAAACCAACCCTGCTCCATCAGCCCTGAAGAGCCTAGAGGGGCCCATCCCTTGGCCTCAACACCTGCTGGGCTCCCCTCCTGCCACAAGGGCGTAACACCATTCTGGCAGGTTTATTTTGGGGGGAAAGATCTGCATTTGGTGGCACTCTTCCTTCTTTTCAGCAAGGGAAGATGCCATGTTCCGTGCCTCACCAGGTCTCTCTTGAAGCCCATTGGCAAAACTCACCCCCACCATAACTCCAAGGGATATAACCACAGGGCATACAGTCCTGCCCTAGACTGGGGCAAGCATCCTGGTGGAAGGCCCCTCATGGTGCTCAGAGGAGTGGTGCCATGCCACGGTAGGCTATGAGGGTGCCATATGAGTGTCACCAACTGGTGATGGAGAGGAACCTTCACCAGACATCCTTGGCATTGAATCCCCCTTGTACCATCCCTGCTGGCAGGGACCCAGTGGTGCTGCAGACCCCCTTTCCTCTGTGCCCAGCTCTGGAATGCTCAAAGGGGCTTTGGGGGTGCAGAAACTTTCCCCCTGAGATCAGCCGTGTCCTTTGACCAGCACCAGCTGCTGTCTCTAGACGTGGCAGTGGGATGAGGTCTCCGGTGGTTGCATGTTTGCCCACTGGGACCACAGCACACAGTCCCCATGTCTCGCCTTCCTTTCCATTCCTTTCCTTTGCTGCACGATCTCCTCCCAGCACCAATGTCCCGGAGACCCTTGTCATGGGAAAATGAGAGGCAACAGTCCCAAATTTGAATGTAAAAATTAAAAACAACAAAAAAGTCGGGAAGGCAGATGCGGGCTGTCCTAGCACTCCTGAGGCAGTGGGTCTCTGTGGTGTGGTGGCTGCTGTCACTCAAAAAGGAGCTGGCTCCTAGGTTAAAGGCAAGGGCCCATTGCAGGATCTTGCTGTAGGGTGGCAGTAATCAACTGTGGCAATGTGAGCAGTATCCTCAATGCTAAAGGATGGAGACTGGTGTTTTCCTACCCATGGGAAAGGCAATAAACCATCCTTAACAAAAATCCAAGACAAAACAAAGTGTAGGTTTGTTTTCTTTTTTCCCCTGGAGCAAACCACTTTTTTTGGCTGTAAAAAAAAAAAAAAAACCAAAAAAAAAAACCAACAACAAAAGAACCACCAAAATAAAACCAACCATCTCCATAGTTGATGTTCCTCATGGCAGCAAAGGGTGGTCAAGAGTTTTGGCCCAAATCCCTCTGTCCCTACAGAAGGATGCTTCAGTCTGGACAGTGATGGAATATCTGCAGGGTCAGCTTAGGTGTAGCCCTTAGTGTTGGTGGGGCCCTGATCCCGCAGCCACCAATGCTCCTCCGCAACTCTGCTCCCGTGCTTAGTCTGGAAGGTTATTGTTATTGTTTTGAGGGGAGCAGCATCTCTCCCCCTGCTTATAGTTTAGCCCTCCAGATTGCAGGTTTTGAGGTGAAGTTTTGCAAGACAGAAAAGCCATGTCTGCACACACACACATGCTCGCACATGTGCACATGGGCAACAAACACTTCCACACTTGGATGGATAATGGTCAGAGTCTTGCTTGTCCAGAAAGATTTCTGACCTTCTGTTTAAGAGGAACTGGATGGAGAAGGACATCTTTTCTTTTTGGATTATTTCCTTTTAAGTCCATGCATATTTGTGGGGGAGTATTCATGCTGTTGCAGGAGCTGTGTTTCCCTCCCCAGTTCATCACCAGACATGAAGACAGCTGTCCCACTCCTGCTTCTGACATGTTGAAATCTGCCTGGATCTGGGGTGGTTGTTTTGAGATTGAAGTCAAATCAGCTCAACTCAGGTGAGTCCCAGCGATGTGAGGAGGAGACACTGGAAGACTGCAGTGAGAAGGGGGAACACTGGTGACCGCAAGATTTTCTCTTGAGACCCTTTAGAAAACAACTAGCTAAACACCCCCCCCCAAAAAAAAAAATTTAAGCTGCCCAAAACCCATACTGGAAAATTACCAACTTGAAGAGCTTCCTACATAAGAGTGGTCTCTGCTCATGTCAGAGGGGCATGGGCAGCACTTGGGGAGAGGTGTGAGGAGGCACAGGACGGCGGAGCTGCTGCAGCTGTTTTGTCTCTGGCTCTATCCTTTCCTTGCTGAGTCCTTGTTGTCAAGAGGCTGCTGTAGATTCCGAGTCCTCAGTTTCTTCAGGGTTTGTATTTCTCCTTTTCTATTTTACTTTTCTTTCCCTTTCTTTTCCTTGCTTTGCTTTTCTTTTTGCTTTCTTTTCTTTTTGCTTTCTTTTTTTTTTCTTTTTCTTCTTTCTTGTCCCTTTCTCTTTTTTTTTCTTTTTCCTTCCTTTCTCTTTTTTCAATTTCCTTTCTTTTTTTCTTCTAACATGAGATGAAAGGAATCGGAGTCCCGGGGCATGGGGAGGGAAGAGTGGAAGGGAGCCTGGGTAGGTAGTGATGGGGCAGAGGGAGGGGATGTGACTTCACTCCACATTGCTGCTGTCAAATGCGTGGCACTGCAGATCTCCACTCAGGTAGTCAGTCCCTGGCAGCTTCATGCCGTATTTGTCCACACACCAACACAATCCACGCTTCCGGCCTCGGGAGGGCTTGCACTGGGGAGACACCCAAGAACAGAGATCAGGAGATGGCCACCATCTGCCATGTGGCTCACTCACATGGGTGATAAGTATCAGCCTTGCATTTTGCCTCTTTCACCCCAGCAATACAATCCCCTGGACCCAGCTCCTACTCTCTGCTTTCAGCATATCTCCATCCCTGCTGCTATCCCAGCCTGGGCTCTCTGACTTTTCCTCCTCTAATCACCAGCTTGTTCAGGTTGCTCGCCTCAGGTCAGACAGCACTTGGAGCCATCATCAAGGCCACCTACCACAAACTGTGCCTGGAGATACTCAGCCCAACCCCCTCACCAGCCTAGTAGAGGAGAAACTTCCATCCTTTCCATCTAGGGCAGTGGACCCTCCCTGGGTGGGAAGCATCTTTCTTACCTGCTTCCTCTTGTAGAAGCCCTTTCGGTCACAGTTGGGGAGGTGGACAGCACGGGGAACCATCCTCTGGCTGCTCTTGAGCTCCTGCAGGGATGCCTCCATGTGCCGGCGGCAGGGGCCCTGTGAGCAGGGAGAATATGGAGCATGAGGAGGGCACACTGCAGCAAGCCTCCCACTGCAAATGTCCCCAGGTCCCCTGCTCCTCCCCACTGGCACATGCTCCTCAGTGGGGCAAAGCTCTCCTGCAGCCCTGTGCCCATGGAAGCCCTGCAGAGGGAAGGTGAAGGCACCCACCAGCTCAAACTCTTGCCGGAGCTCAGGGATGACGACGCGGGGGTGCGCTGTGTTCTCTGCCATGCCCACGAACTTGGCCAGGGTCAGCTTCTTCCGGCGGTCCTTCTTCAGGGCCTCAGCCTTGAGCTCGGAGAGGCGCCCATGCTTGGGCCGGTAGGCCTTGGGTGGGTAGGTCTCTTCTGTCATCTCCGATGTGGTCGGCTCCTCGTGTTCTCGGGACTCCCGTTCTGTAAGGGAAGGGATACCAAACTATCAGGTCTCCATGAGCTGACTGGGACTTGCTTTTGCATGACAGCCTCCTGCCCAACCCCAGAGGACAGCTTTGCACCAGTCAGGACTGGAACAAATGACCAATGAAATACCCTTCCCAGCTGCTGCCTATATCCCTGGCTTTATCCCACTGTGTGGGACTTGGCATGTCTTTTGTGTGATCTCTGAGATCACAATAGGAAGATGTCTGAGGGCATAGAGGATCTGGGGATCAGGATGGGCTCCTACATACAAAGTCACCACTGTTTGCACTGTGTCACAGTGGAGAGGGACTGGAGGGAGCATTATCTCAAACTCAGAAAGGACCAGATGACACAAAATGTGGCAGAGAAGCCTCTCTTTAGCCATGGTTAGAGGATTAAGTGACAAATTCGCACCCCACCATGTCTTGCAGATGCAAGAGCAAAAGTGAATGATGCTTGAAGATGAGACAACTCCAAAGTCAAGGTCAATCAGACAGCAAAGCCACCACGTGGTCGAGCAAACAATTCCACAATGATACTGACAAGTGCTGGGATCTTCAAGGTCCCCAGCCCACAGTCCCACACTCACAGGAATGAACCAGCTCCTGTCTACTAGCATCCACTGAGCAGCTGGCAAAGCTGTTAACACTGCCAAGCGGTGGAACCTGACCACAGCTGACACTAACAGTACGGATGGCAAGGGAGGAGAATGTTTAGGCTCTGCCCATGGCAGTCACCTTCCTATACACCCTCTGGATCGCCCCAGCGTGACCTGTGCCGGCAGGATGCAGTCAGGAGTCCTGCACAGTTATATATAGGAGAGAGCTGGTGACAGTCTAAACTTAGATGACTTGTGACATTTACTACAGCCACTGGAGTGAAAAAGGGTTATTTCTGGACTAAATTCGAATAGAGTTTAAAGTTCCTGAGGCTCCTGGTATCCCAGTCCCTGGTTCCCAGCAGCTCTGCGCTGATACCAGGTTTGTGATGGGGCCAGCAGCAGGCACAGAGGAAACCACTGCAGTGGGAGGAGGTGACTGAAGTCTCTCCAAGCATGATATCTCTGGTGAGTTTGCTGCCTGTGAATCTGGCTTAATGCTTCCTGCATCCCTACGGTGAAGGGTGAAAATAAAAGCTGATACCAACCCACCCCACCCCCTCCTTCCCCCCGCAACAAGGCAAACAGGAGTCTCCCTGCAGACCAGCTGCTCCTGCAGACTGGATGCACCTCAGGGGGCCCCGGGGGATGTCCGGCGAGGATGGACAGATGGACGAACTGCTCAACGGTAGATGGCAGCACCAGCCTGTTACACCCCCCTTGCCAGCTGGGTGGCCTTGGAGACGGCTGGGCCCCCAAGCCTGACATGGCTACCAGTCTCCTCTTTCTCCTTGCCAAGGTGGATCTGCCCTCTCCCAGCAAAACTGGAAAGTTTTCCACAACCACTTATTTATTGAAGCAGCCTTTTTTTTTCCCTCTTTCCAGAAGAACAGCATCCCGGACTCAGCTTACAGCAATGTAGATAACCTCACAACCCATCCCCAGGACTCACATGTATACCCAGGGATGGGATTCTCTTGCCCTTTTGCCCCATGACACTCCTATGTCTGTTTTTTTTGTTTGTTTGTTTTTTGTTTTTTTTGTTTTGTTTTCCTAGCTGCAGGACTCAAATGCTCCCACAGGCTTGGAATTCTGTATTATAAGGGGATTACAGATAAGGGATAAGGAAGAAATTAATTAAATTTGGAATGATCTTGTCCCCCAGGAAATGACACTGTACAATGTGCAGTAGAAAAGCATCCTTTGCCACAAAGATGCTGCAGCAATCTGAGGTCCAAAAGGAGACCAGAGACATCTTCAGTGACTAAGCCCTTCCACAGCAATGAAACGTGCTGTGATTTGTCCTAGGAATACCCTCTGCAACTGACTGCCAGAGCAGGACATGACAGAGCCCGGACATCTCCCTGGGCTGCCCTACAGTAATCAAGGGGAGGGGAGGATTCACTCCAGCACAGGAAAGCCCTATAATAACACAAGAGGGGCACAGCTCATTACCTGCAATAACAAATTTGAGAGGCACAGCTACCTGGGAAAACCTAAAATAACAAATAGGACAAGGCAGAGAGTATTCAGTCAGAAAAACAGCACGGGGTGTCCAGTCCCCAGGACTTGTGGTACAACGGGTGTTTGCAGTGGCTCAGCCTGTTCTCATGGGCAGCAGCTTCAGCCTCTGCAAACTCCTTATTTCTCTGTCTCTTGCAAACAGCCAGCCAGCCAGAGCGGCTGGGAGCTGGGGACTAATGTGGAGCCTTTTGGCAAGGGGAGATGTGAGCTACAGGGGCCCAGTGCACTGCAGAGGGAACCGAGGGCTGGTGTGCACTGAAAGCTGCCCAGCTTCCAGTCCGAGTCCAGTGATTCCTGCAGGGCCAAAAAAGCACCTGGAACTGACCCCCTTTGCCCTCCCAGCACACATGGGTCCTGCTCAAGCAGTGATAAAAGGGATGGCTGTGGTGAGTCTTCTCCATCTTCTGCTCAGCGGTGGTGTCTAGTTTGGGTCTTTATTTCCCAGTTAGAACCCCATGGATGCCTTAGAGGGATCCTTTCCTCCACCCTGATGTTTTTAAGAACCTAATTTCCTTCAGCAACAAGGCTGAAGCAGTCCCTGCTCATGTGCTCAATTATCTGTTCCTTAATTTAATACTAACAAGACAATTTTGACAAACTGAAGGGCAGAGGTCTCTGACACACAAACTCCTGACAAGCGCTGGGCAGCTGGTGAGGGACCTTCCTGGTGCCAAGAGGAGAGGAAAAGGCAGAGCGTGGGCAGACAGGACCTACACAGTCCCTGCCTTTGCATGGCTCATCCACATCAACCTGCAGCCACCCACTGCAGCCAGAACCAGACACCCATGTCAGCATCTCCAGAGCCTCTGAACCCACCTGCTCATCCTCACCCACCAGCTTGTTCATTAACCTCTGTCTGCCACTCCAGACTAGCTCATGGCAGGCAGCATTGACACTGCTGCGCCTCTGCTCCCAAGGAGATGCCAGCAGAAGCAACACCCAGTTTCCCTGAATGAACCCTAATTGTGCCTGTCTGGGACTCAGGAAGGAGGCTGGAGTTTCTCCTCCCTTACTGTCAGGTTCTGGCCCACTGCACAGCCCCTTCTCGCCTACTCCCATCTGCCTTGCCAACTCGAAGACTGGGTTTCAGGCAGGCGTCTGTTTGCAGAGGCAGAGTGTGCTACATCTCTGGATTTCAGCTATGGGCACAAGGCATAGGCAAGAAAGCCCTACTCATGTGTCCCCATCCAGGGGATGATGGGAAGCAAGAGGTGTGTGGCTTTCACATCTCCATTGCTTTTCCTCACTCTTCAGGAGGAGGTGACCTCACAGCACATGTTCAGGCTCACTGGCCACAAGGAGGAATGACATTGCTGGCCAAGTCGAGGATGCCAGGCAAGCCTGGAGGTGAGACTTGAGCTGTAGCCACCTCAAGGAGATGGTGATCCTACAGCCAAGGCAGGAGACTGAACTCAACTCAGCCACCCCATGGCTTTATGTTTGATCTGATGCTGCAGTGCCCATGTTGGACCCAGGGAAAGAAAGATACCCATCTGGAGATGGTTCTGACACAAATCAGTCCAGAAGGACCGTGTTGTTGATGTCCTAATTCATGCAGGCTCCCATGAGCCCTGAGAGTCAGAATACCTGTAGCAGAGCATGAGCTGTCCTCTGCCCGGGAGCTGAGTGCTTAGTGCCCTCACCCTGCTCCAGGCTGGTCAGAAGGAGCTCCCCAGCAGGAGCCATTTCCAACCCTTTCAACCTGACCCTACAGAAGGAACATGGAATAGCAAAATACCAGGCACAGTTGCCAGGAAGTTGCAAACTGCTCCTGTCCAGCAGCCTGTTCTCCTTGACGGACATCACCCAGAGCAGTCCATACACCTTCCCACACCTGGGCTAAAACCCAGCCTGCATGCTTCTGTGCTCCAGACGTTTTGAATACATGTGAGGTCTCCACAGGGTGTGTGTGTGTGTGTACAGATGTGGGCGTGGGGCATGTGGGAACACCACCTCCCTGCTTGCTGACGTTAAAAGAAAAAAGCAAGAAGCTTGTTCCAAATGGCTAGAAGGCTTGAATTTTCCTAACACATTTTCATCAGCTTCTGGCAGGAAAGTAGGAAAAGTATCTATTGACCACTGCTGCTAATGATCCATGGTTGTTACATCCACAGCCCACAGCTAAAGAACTTGCTGTGCTGTTCAAACACACAAAAAAAGTGCCACATTCACCTAAGAAGGACAAGAACAATCATAGCACAATCTTGCTAAACATCCTTCTTGATTGTTCTCATGATGTATTATTTACAGCACGAGCACTAGCATAATGCATCACTTAAGCAGGATGGTGTTGGAGAAAGACTTAATGGGGATCGCGGTTGAACTCTAGTGTAGGAACAAAACCAAATGCCACTGGTGCAGACCTTGAGAAGTTGCCCAGTCCTTCCTTTGCACCAAGACTTGGCTGTCTCTGTTCAGAGGTGCTCATTGCAAGATGGAAATTAAGGCTTACATTGCCCAGGGCTGAAACACCACTGCTTAGGCAGCAGCAAGGGTTTCCCACTGAACAGTGCAATGCAACAGTGCAAAATGTCTCTGCTCTCATCAGAGGAGGATTTGCCCCCAAGATGAAGAGCCACCTCCCAGTATTCTCATGAAGGGAAGTAATATCCACAGCTGCAAGACTTCATGAGTGACCTCCCCACCCCACTTTTCCAATAGCTCCTTGTGATTTTGGGCTCTGGTAGCAGCTGTCTTTGTAAGACCTCAGTTTCTGTCCCATCACTGCTTACCACAACATGCCATTTTCCAGTCCTAGCTGGGTTATCTCCTGACTCCTCAGGAAAACATTTTGGGATCAGATGCATAGGCAGCTGATGCTGGTGACAGAGAAGGAAAAAAAAATTATGGGAGAGGCTGGGGGAGAGAGGGAGGGCTTTTTCTGCAGTTCTTATCAATCAGGACCCCAAAGCACTTATCAGAGTCAGATACAGACACTCCCTCCAAGCTTCACCCATAACAACAGTTCACCAGAACAAATAGCTACAAACTCCAATCTACAGCAGCTCCATTATCTTCCCAGCCCCATGCTTACGTCTTCCTGATGGACTTTACAGGCAACCACAAGCAGAGGCAATGATTGCTGAAATCAGTGTTTATCTTCTTCCCTGTACCTGCTGGAGGAACAGAATCCTCCCATTTCTTCTTGCTCACCCACCCTTTATGGTACTGGTTCTTGCTAGGCAATGCAAAGCAGCTTTCTTGGGCTCCCTGTGGCTGTGAGCGGAGGAATGTTGGTTCTGTCCCTGGAAATAGCTTTTGCACTTGCAAATCACATCAGAGATGTACCTATTTTTCTTCAGATGGAGTTTTATACAGGAAGTCTATGCTCAGGTCCCTGGCTGGGAAAAAACCCCATTGTGCATCTCCCCCAGCTGTCCTCCCCACTCATGCCCACTCCAGAGGAGGGGATGTGCCTAACCTACACCAAAACCTCCTGGGATGGGCAAGAAGGTTCCTCTGCAACCTGGACTTGCACCTGTGATCATGACAAGAAAGTAAAAATCCCCTCCTCCCAGTCAGTACTGAGCCGCTGTGCTTGTGTTCCTGAAATGCAGGCAGGGGAGGGATGCAGAGAGGGGGGGGGTCTTCTCATCTCGCACCCTTTGGCAGCTGGAGCGCACAACTAAGCAAAAGCATTCCTGAGCTCCCCGGGGGCCACCGGGATCAGCCCAGACAGTAGGGAGCTTTCACCGCCCTAACGAAGAACAGCTCGTTGATGTTTCTGTTGCAGGCACAGCCCCACAGTCTGGCAGTGAACGATCTCCAGTCCCTTGTGACAGCCCCGCAGGGGTGGGCAGCAGAGACGGCTCAGGCATAATGCCTGAGGCTAGGGTCACAGCTCCGGACCACCGCCCGGTGAAGTCAGGCAGTGATCTCAGGCAGCCATGCAGCCCAAGGCCATCTGGCACCCAACAGAGGAGGAGCAGCCAGGGCTCGGGATGCAGGCTCTGGCCAGTCCCTCCACTGGCCCAGGGTGTTTGCTGCTGAAGAGCCAGCTGCAATGTGCCTTGGACTTTCGACGAACTTTTGTGCTTTGGTGGGGACTTGACAGCAGGCTAATGTGGCTGGTCTGGTGGGAACTGGAGAGGTAGGAGGCTGGTGATGCTCACAGGCAATGAGAGACTGGGAGGAGACACCACACACGGAGAAGGACAGAAAAACAGCAGCCCTGCTTCAACTGCCACCCCACCTCCCCCAAGTTCCAGCAATGCACAACAAGCATTTACGACCAATCTGTAAAGGAACGCCTGTCTGCTAACAGAGCTGTTGGGGCTTCACAGGATGGATGGCTCAACTCCATGTCTAAGTCATTGCAGTGATGCTGCACCCTCCAAATTGTGACCAGCCCCATCATTTGGCTTGGGTGTCAATTTTAGGGCAGGGTGATGTATCTCCAGAGGCTCCAGTCTCTCCTCCTGTGACTCCAATGTTCTCAATTAGGCCTCCAAAGGTCTGAAGTTAAGAAAGATAAATCCTATCACCTCTTCAGTACTGATCCCCTTGCAGCCTACGGTGCAGCTCTCATGAGTGGCATAGAAGCAGTAGTAAAAAGGCCCAGATCCTATTTCCTTCATTGGGAATTAGGCACCTCAATGGCTGCTGATCCCAGCAAATCACTTTTGTGATTTGCAGAGTGTGGAAAGAAGTCTTTATCAGTCAAAGCATTGCAGAGCACTCACAAAGACACCCACTCTGACCCACCATAGACAGTCCTCCACCAAAGACATGGTCAGAGTCCAAACAATCCACAGTCCAAAAGCCACTCAAGCTTTTGAAAGCGAGTTCTGGGGTATTCCAGTAATTTAAATCCCTGTGACACCATAGCTCAAGCTGCTGGGACCTCACTGTCTTGTCCCACAGAGACACCTTAAAAGAGAAGGATGTGGATCAGTGGGACCAAGCTCAAAGAAGAGATGGGAAAGGAGAGAGCTAGAAGGACTCAACTATAGGTTAAGACTTACCTCCATTTTATTAAGCTAAGACCCAATAGGGTGCTTGGAAATAGCCCAGGAATACCGGAAGAGCCTGGTAGAGCAAGGATGGATGGCACAGGGATGTGCTGTTTTGTAGTCTTTTTTTTTTTTTTTTTTTTTTTTTCAGTTATTGTTTGGACTTTGATGAACTAGCCTGGAAGACATGCTCATCTCAGGAGCTTCTTGTCTCCTCATCAGAAACCTGTGGATGCAGATTCTGCTGCATCAGCCAGGGCTCACCTGCAGAGCGTGAATATCAGGTGCTTGGGCTGCCCCCAGGTTCATACAGGATTCATGGGAAAGGGAGATCATTGTCCTGATGACCTCAGTGTCCTCATACAAAGCTGGATGGGGGAGAAATGCAGCTCAGCATGTGGGAAAAGAGCTCTCAAGGGAACCAGCTCATGTTTTGGTTTGCTCTGGAAGTGCGGTGCCTATCTGTAGGAACAAATCTCTGGGTCAGCACCACTTCTCTGTAGTGACAGCAAGTCAAGTGCTGCAGAGGTGAGAGAGGTACACCTATGGGAACTTGAACCGTTAAGGAAAGATCTGCATTGCTGTGTACCAGGTGATACTTTCCTGAGCTGCCCTTCCTTGCTGCAGCCACAAAAAAAACCCCTCCCTGGGAGTCACTCTCTAGAGTAAGGAGAAAGCAGGTTAAGAGATGGGGAACTATATGATGTATGCTCCTTCCCTACACATTGCTAGCTGTTAGTTCAGCAGGTTCCAAGCATCTATGCTGTGCTGGAAGAGACAAGCTTGCACATCAGCTGGAGGGCTGGGCCAGTTCTGACCTGGAATGTACAAGAAAGGACTGGGACTCACTGTTGTCTTTGATCTGTCTCTTTCCAGAGAGCTCTCCTAAATCTGGCTGTGATCAGTTCTCAATGGAGGCTTGGGAGATAGAAATGCACATGTAGGACACATCAAGTTCAGGTGAAGGTCTGGGCCTGTGGTGGACAAGCAGTGTGGTCAAAGGCTTGGGAGTTTTCAGCAACAAATGTCTAACCAGTAAAAGAGTTGGGAAGCTTTCCAGAGTTTCTCCCTCTGGTAAGACAAGGAATAAATATTCATTCATTCATCCATTCATTCATTCATTCATCCATCCATTACAATTAAGTGACGCTGACGTGGGCCATCTTGCAAAATTGCAGGCACCGTGTTTCTAGATAGCTGCTTGTATCAGCCTGACATTTTCTAAACAAATCTATCTTCCAGGGAACTGAACTGGCAAGTGGAGGAGAAGGAAGTATTTCAGGATTAGATTTACATCAAGAAGCTCCTGTTGCTGATGCACTGATGATAGGAAGATAAAACATATTTCTTTCATACAATCCAGAGACTACAGATGTTCCCCATTCCATATGCTCAAACTGCAGAGGAAGCTGAGCGCTGAATTGAAGAGAGAAATCTAAATAAATCATCTTTCAATATAATAATGACCAAGACATATTTTTCCTTCCTGGAAAGGATGAAATAATTCAGTTTTTCTTAGTCTTGCATCATTTCCAACAAAGCCACCCTAGTGGCAGATTCCATCAGTTGTAATAAAGGCAGCAAAAAATAGACCCCACCAGACTGCCAAGCAAAAAAGAGCAAAGAACGAAACCTCAGGGAAGAAGGTTGCATGAGAGTCTCTGCCTAACTGACAGTACAGGTGAGGAAAATTTAAAGTAGCTCCTGACAAGCATTATTTAAGTTCACCCTAGGGTTTATCTGTGGAAAAAAAAAAAAAAAAAAAAAAAGACAGGGAAACCCTTCCTAGAAAACAAACATACTTTCAGGTCTTCTGAATGAAAACAAAGGGGTGTGAACTACTCATCTGGCCACCAGGTGGGAAGGGATCACCTGAAAAAAAATCTCCTTATGTCTTTAGGGTTGGAAGATAAGTCTAAGAGCATACATCAACTACCATTATTGTATGAGAAAGAAGGGGACAAAGAGGACTTTTTCAAATGGAGGTAGATCAACAGCAGTGGTGGAGGAAACATCACTAATGATGAAGAGCTAGCTTTGCCCCCTTGGACTATATGGGGTGGGTCTCCAAAACAGCTGAAATCAGGTGTCAATATACACAAAATGTCCAGAAACCTGGACTTGAAAGCAAGATGCTTCCAGGACACTGATACTATTTTGATCACTGAAACCCAAATATGACAAGTCATAGTACAGCCAAGTGCTAAGAAGGCCTTAGAAAGAGAACCATAACAAAGAAGAGTGTTGCTGACAGCCATCAAAAGATGGGATATCACTGTGGATATTGTAGCATTTTACCCTGAGAACAATGTGCAATTAGGAGGAAACCTCTATATTAAAGGAGATGATCCTGAAAAAAAAAAAGTCCTACCAGAGGTATAGCCACTGTAGTTTATGTTGAGCATTTTGTCCTGCTTATGGATGAAGGTGGGTTTTGCCTTTTAGTCAGGGTTTTGATTAGTTTTATACTGATCAGAAGCTTCTATGACTGGCCTGCTGGAACTCAATCTGGGAGAGGCTGCATTCATTTGAGACTCCGTGGTCTCCATGACAAGATCCATCCTCACATGTGTTATTGAGGGTCTCTTCTCAGCCTCAACAGCAGCCTGTAACTAGAAGAGCTGAGAAAGCCAAACCCTTTGGTGGCCTCAAAGAGAGGTGAAAGCACATCAGGTGGAGTCTGGAGATGCACCCATGTCAGGTGCTGGATACAAACTGGTCCAAGACCACAAATATTTAATGCGTCTAGCTGTGACTGCAACCTCCAGACTAGCCTGGATTAATTTCTAGGCCTTCAGCCTGAGTTTCACAGCTCTGCCTTAAACCAGATGGAAAAGATCTGTGAGATTATCCATTGCTCATTTCTGTGTCAGCACCAGATGACACATCATCACATGTACCATCCAACTTGACTTTTATGAGCTCCAAGCAATGACATTTCCACCTCTGCCCTTAGGACTCCCTTCTGCTTTCTTACTGGCGCTTTCTCTCAGAAAGCTTCTACCTGGAATAAGCCTGGCCATTATTTAATTTCAGTCCACCTAAATACTACCACAAAAAATACTGCAAGTTTGATATTCACACTCTGACAATATTGACAGTAAGAAACTTGTCCAAGCTTGATCCTAATGGATTACTCTTGCCTCTCCTAGACATTTCCCTCCCTGCACTGTACCATTGCATACACTAAGCAATTCCCTTTGGTCCAACATAAGGCAAAGATGCTTTTCAATGTTAAAAAAATATCACAGTCCCTTGATGGACCAAAGGGTGCAGACCTCCATTTTGGGGACTGATCACTCTGTCACAGGTCCAGAGTCTTTCTGGATTGATAAAATCCCTGTTCCGCTTCGTTGTTTTACCTGCAACCTCAAGCGACCTCTGCTATTACAAACCCCTGTAACTGACACTTAAATGGTTGTGAAATGATACGGTAAAATTTCACCTATTTCTACTATTTCTTCAGGAAAACAGAAGTCACATGTGAAAGCAAAGTGACATGTCATCTTATGTTTACGTATTACTGAGCTGTATTAAGGCATACATGTGGCTGTGGCAGCCTCATAATTGACTGCTGGATATAAGGTATAAGATATGCAGTCCCTCCCTAATAAAACTTCTTTCCTTTCCCAGCATGTCCTTTAAATTAAGAGTGAAAGCCAGATTCCATAGTGATGCACTAGATTTCCATCATTAATCTAAGGCATAACATCTGATTTCTTAAGCATGAATAAGTGGATCTGTTGATTCAATTGTCTTCTGAAGATAAATCCCATCTGAATTTGGAAAAAAGAAAATATTTCTACAGGTTTTCTACAAAAAGAATTGTGACTGTTGGCCAACTCTGCCCTGCAAGTTACCTTTAAGATACATTCCCTTTCTTGTTTAGGTAGGGGACCATTTCCTTTAGTATCTGTCAGGATTACCTTCTTGCCTTTAAATAGCAACCAGACCAGTTATCTCCATCAACATAGCAATTATCTCCATCAGTGAGCCAGCTGTGTCCATCCAACAAGCAAACAAACCAAACTGCAATAACAGCCCTCAAGGCAGGCAGCTGATAAGAGCTTTCCAATCCTATTGAAACCAACGGCCTCTTCAGTTTTGGCCTCATAGTCCTTCAAGGATGGAGGTATATGGCTCCCATGAAGGGGATTAGTTCCCTGAAAGCCTGTGATAATCCGGGCCTGGCAAGAAGGTGCTCAGCATCTGCTAGGACCAAGCCCTGCCAGGCTAACAGGGAACTATATGCCACTTTGCTATGGGAGGTACTAACATCCCATTTCTACATTCTGTGTGAAAGCTGCAGTACCAAAAGGGTGTAGGCATAGGGAAAAATTATGTGAATATCAGAGAGGTCTGGAGAATGAAGGCAGTAGTGAGAGCAAGGCTTTATGCAGACACACATGAGAAGTGCCCACTTACTCCACAGGCATAAATTTAAGGTGCTTTCCCAAGGTTTAGCCTCCTGACCAGAGTCTCTATAGCCAGGGAGGCTTGGACATTCCTGAAGGCATAGCTAAAGGCAGGTGTGGTCTGCCAGCCAGAAGTTTATGGCTAAAAGACATGGTCTGATGGGCAGTTAACACACTTGTCCTGGAAACATCACAAACAGACAGGAGACCCACCAAAACATGCTGAGAAATGGCTTCTGTAAGAGCAAATCTGCCCACATCAAACCACTGAGAGTCACAAATTTCTGCAAATACATTATGCTGGCTTTTGCTGGGTTTAACTGTGAGCCTTGGATTGACATAAACACTAAGGGGTTCCCGCAGATCACTAGTATCAAAGAGCCACCTCAAAAACAACATCTTGCTGAGAGTTGCCTTGGCTACACAGCTGAAGGAACAGAGTGTCTTGTGGGGTTTCAATGGTGAAAGGATGGGGGATTTCACTCCTTCATCACCAGATGCAATGTGACCTCTCCTGTATGGACAGAGGCATCAAGCATGACCCATGCCCAGTGATCTCTGATGGGCAGTTCTGGGGTCCAGGAACACTGGCACAGCTGCCATCCCACTGTATGACCCACAGGCAGCCCTGCGTATCACTCTGGGGAGAGTCAGCACTGAAGCTCTCACTAAATGGGTGTGAGGGGTCCAGGTCTTATTGGATCACAGCATATGGGCCAGGGTTCCCTCTTCTCCTCACTAGCAGTGTCTCCTCATGGTTTCAGCTACACCTGTCCTGAGGATAAACAGATAATATCTATCTTTTCACCCATAAAAAATCTCCTTACAAATGACTAGGTAGTTATTATGTTGGCTGCTACCAAGTTCACCCAGGCCAAACTCTTTGGATCATCTTTCACCTCTGTGTGCATCATGCCTTCAAGTCCTGCTACTTCTTCCTCCTCAGTGCTGGAGGTTGTTTCTCCTGCCCTCAGCTTGCCACATTTCAGCAAATTTACCTTCTTTTCCCAATTTAGTTATTCTTCCACATTTTCCCAAAGGCCAGTTGTTGCTGCCTGGGCAAAGAGAATGTTTAAGTCCCAGTGCATTCAGTGCCCCTGGTGCCATCTCCTCCACTGATGCCACCAAGCACCACTGCCCCCCCCCCCCCCCCCCAGTTCCCCCTGGCATGTGTCAGGAGGATCAGCCACCCTCTGCAAGCCACAACCTATCCACACTTCCCTGAGGTATCTCTTGAGGTAATTAGTTATCACGGACTTAGTCCATCCAGAAAATACAACCCACCTCCAAACATGAATGAGTTTGGATCCACACAGATGGCTGGGAGGAGTATCTTGCCTCTATCTCCTTCCTTGCCTCCCCTTGTTTGATATGCTCACCTGCTGCACTTCATTTCTCAGCCCTCAGTAGGAGGATAGGATAGGCTGGTCTGTACACCAGTATCTGATCTTGACAGAAAAATACTGATGTGCCAGTCATAAGCAGAACCACTGCACCTTAGAGAGGTTTGTGTGTGCTGCCTGGAAACCATTCTACTCCCAGAGAAAAAAATGCTCTGTGTGTGTGTTTGCACACATTAAATGTTTGTGCAGGCGTGTGTGGGTGTGTGAACATGGGTACATGTGTGCATATGCTCACATGCATATCTTCCTTGTGCATATTAATCCTGCTGCTCTGCAGCCCACATAGAGGGGTAGGTGTGTTCCAGCCAAATTCTGCTTTAATTTATGACTGACCTTTAATTTGCACTACCAAGTGCTTGGTAAAAAAATAGGTGGGATTTGCTATGCCATGGGCCCTTTTATGTCCCCTGCAGAGCCACAAAGATGATTAAGGGAGTGGAGCATATCCCTTATGATGAAAGGCTGAGGGAAGCTGGGTCTCTTTAGCTTGGAGGAGACTGAGGGGTGACTTCATTAATGTTTATAAATATGTAAAGGAAAAGTGTCAGGAGGATGGAGCCAGGCTCTTCTCAGAGAGGTCCAATAATAGGACAAGAGGCAATGGGTGCAATCTGGAGATTCCAAACATATTTAAGGAAAAACTTTTTCACGGTGAGGGTGACAGAGCAGTGGAACAGGCTGCCCAGAGGGGTTGTGGATTTTCCTTCTGATCTTTTGAGGTGCCTTCCAACCCTTAACATTGTGTGATTCTGTGACTTAGAAGAGGTGAAACAATTTGCAACGGTTCTTAGCAGCTTGCCCTGCTGAGCAGAGGAGGACAAACCCTGGAAGGATTGAGGTTCCTGCCCCTCTTCCCAGACTGCTTCCAAGCTTTTCAGTTTGAGTGAAGAGTGTTGGGAACCACCACTGCTATAACAGCTCCCGCAGCTGCTCTTCCATCTGAGACACCTTTCACTCCAGTGTGGGTAAAACTTCCAGCAGACGTTAGGAGGAAGCAGAGCACCACGCTCTGTGCAAGGCAGCACCCACTTGCTGCTTCTCCTCCTCTCCTTCTTCCTTGGCTGCCCTGACACACATGTGCCAAACTATGCAACCAAAGGAAACCAGAGGCTGCCCCAAAACTGGCACAAAATGTACCTAAGCTCTCCTACCCTCTCTTCTGAGCCTGAGAGGACACCTCACCCCACAGTCATGCAATGCTTCCAGTCACACATGACTGTTAATGCCACTGACATGCCAAAGCCACAAGAGTCATCTGGGCACAGGATGCTGGAGCTTAAATATCCACAGGAGGAGGCACATAGCCTTCCTCCAGCATCCCTCAGGTTTGCAGAGGCTCCCATTTAAGGCTAGTCCCTGTTCTCTGCTGTGGCGATGAAGGCTCTGGAGGGTCTCCATTCAACAGTGTGCCATGGCAGCCTGGGACCAGCTCTATCACTTGTACATGCACGCACGCACGCACAGAGACACCTTTTCTCCAGTGAACTCTGCTGGCACCCGACAGGAATTTCATTTGTATCAACTACTTAATATTCTTGCTCCTTCCTTTAGAACCAGGCTGGTGAAAAATCTTTCCATCCAAGGCCCCTCCTTTCCTGTTTGAACCACCCCATCCCTCCCTCCCCTGTACATGCACACCACAGAAATCCAGCTTTCTTGCTGGCACCTGATGGATTTCACCCTCTGGGTTTTTTGTTTGTTTGTTTGTTTTTGTTTGTTTTTTAAAGATACTGTTATTTTTGTTGAAACTTCAGATCAAAAGAAGAATAGAGTTTTTCCTGTTTTGAATCTGAAGCTTTGCAAGCCTGTTGCTAATAGCTTTTGCCTTGACAGCTTGGGAGCTGCTTCGCACAAAGGACTTGCAGCTTGGCATCAGCCTGGTCCCTCCCTGAGCAACACATACTCATAAGCCAGCACGTCCCAAGTGCCCTGCTCCCACAACCCCTGCCCTAACCCTCACCCTTGCCCTGGACCTCGGAGCAGGGCTGCCCACCTGCCCTGCCATGTCCTATTTCTCACCCCTGAAGCCCTGCATCCCCTAACACGGAGCAGAAGAGTGCGGGAGAGTGAAATAGGATGGGGGGGGAGTATGCTGGGGAGGAAAAAAGGACTGCACCAAACCCAGGCTGCAGAAAACTTGGGCTCAGCAGCACTCCTCCTACGCATACTTCCAGCTGATGCAGCAAAGAAGATTTTCTTAGGGCTAATTCTGCAAACACCCCCCCCCTTTTCCCCTCCTGGTTATCATTGGCTCATGGTTTCATGAGAAGACTTGCCAAGTCTTGCTCGCTTTCTAGAAAGAGAGCAGGAATGAGAGAGGAGAAGGAAATACTTGACAACCTTTGTTTTTTCATAAGCCTTTTTAGGGCAGCAGGCTCCAATCTTTGCCCTCTGCTCCCCAGTGCTTGGCCTGACCTTGCTGTCTCAGCAGGAGGAAGTCTGGCGGGAGCATGGGGGGAGCAAACTGGAAAGACGTGGTGTATTTCAAAGGAAACCTAAACAAAACAGAGAAAACCCAGATTCCTGCAGCTTGTGCCATAAATGAAGCTCATTCATGGTGGGGTTTTTTGTGTGTGTGTGCTTTTTTTTTTTTTTTTTACCAGGAACAGTCAATTACATTTGTAATGTTTGGCTTTTGGTAAAGGACAGTGCCTGACTGTTGTGCCAGGCAGGACTAAAGGGACCAAACCATCAGTACCTACACATCCGCCTACTTAAAATGAGCCTTACCAAAGCCCTTTAATCCCACACTTGCTTTTATTTCCGACCTCTCAGCAAACCAGAGAACATTCTACCCAGTAGCTTCAGTGTCTCAGTACTACTGTGCCTAGTTTACATATGGGGAAACTGAGGCATGGTACCCAGAAGCATCTTGTCCCCAGGCAAGACTTCTGATCTATATGAGAGCCAAGCCCAGCCTCCCAGGCTTGGGCTTTTGCAATACTGTTTGTTTCATCTCCACCTCGACTATAAGGAGGAAAGTGTCGTGATTTTAAACTCAGCCAGTGCAAGAGAGCAGAAATAGATAGAAATGCAGTTTGATCTAGTCCTTGCTGCTGCCACATAGTTTATTTTGCAGCACTGATACTTTCTCAGCAGTTCGCAGTTCAGGGCCAATTTTGGTCATTGATAGATGAGAGGGCTAGGCCAGTTTCCCCAGCACACAGTCCCTGTACTGCTGGCCAAACTGGCAGAGGCCGGAAAGTTCAAGTCAAACTTCATTTCTTTCCTTGCCCTGTTGCTTAGAAACAGGTCTATGAAAATATACTTTGTTCTCACACGCCACCAGTCAAATGCCAAAAGAGTTTTTTCCCTCTCCCATCCTCAGGAATTTCTGATTTATTTTTTATTTCTTTTCTGCAATCACACAAATCTCAAGAGGAGCCTGCTGGTCTCCCATGACTTCTTGTAGCAGCCTTCCCATCCAGGCTCATCTCACAACTGCGAAGAAAACCTGTTGAAAAGAGCCCCCTGCGGCACTTGGGGAGTCCAAACTGGAAGTGCAGGTAGTGCCAGGGGGTTGGTTTTGCAATAAACCTGCAAACTCTTTCCTATCTCTCTACTTGTTCATTCAATGGGTGCTTCCCAACCCAAGAAAACCAAAAGCAGCAATATTACAAGGTGACTGGCCAAAATTTTCATGCAAAGCACCTGCTAAAGGACCAGTTTCCTTGGGCAGAGCCAGGCAGGTGGATTGAAAGGAGATTCATCGTGGGAGACAAGCACCAAAGCTTTTTTTGGGTGCCTTTAGTCTGCATGGGGCACCCTCACCACAGGCATGAGGATCGTCCCCACTCTCCCAGCTGCTGCTGGGTTTCAGCTGCATGGCTTTGCCTTCCCAACCACAGTGCCTGCCCCAGGCCATGCACACACACACACAGAGTAAATAAACACCGGGGGTGATGCTCTCTGGGATACTTCACATAGCTCTGCTGCCAGTGGGTTGTTGCTCAGCTTTCTGGGCTCCACAGCAGAAACGTGGCTCCTGGCCTCATGCTCCACTCCCTGCACAGGTCTCCTCACAACCCTCACCCCCTTCCAGCTCCCCTTAGAAAACCAAGCTCAGCTTTGCTGTTTCGGCTGGTTTTAAGGGAGATTGGACATTTGTTGTCATTTGAGGAAGAGGGGAAATTAGATGCACAGAATTTGGGTTTTCTCAGAAGGATGGATCATAGCAACACAACCACTGCCTGTAAGCAGCAAAGGGGAAAAAGAATAAAAGTATCAAGATTTAGGTGCTAGAAAGAAGAAACAGACTCTGACTGCACGGGTGTAAGCAAAAGCTTGCTAATGAGTAAAAATGACTTTTTCATGGACCAAAAAAAAGTGGGAGTCTTGCTTCTAGATTGTTTTGTTTTGTTTTTTTTTCCCCAAGCAGTTCCCCAGTCCCCTGACATACAAACACACTCCCTGCCTTCCCTTCACATTGTGGAAGAAATACAAAATGTATTGGGAGGAGTATAGGGAAGGTGTCCTTGCACAAACTGCAGGAACCAGAAATGGGGAGCTAAGTCAATATGAAGGAGCACTTTCTTTTGTGCCTTTGTCACAAGCAAGGTGCAAAGATTTCAGAAACCTGGCTTTGCACTAGTGCCACCATGCCAACCTTCATCCTTGATTTTAACCTATTAATTCTGAGTATTAGCAACACCATCGTAAATTGTTTTCAACTGCAGATTCCCTGTCCGTGATGCACCTGCTCTCTTCACCTCCCTGTGCTAAAACTCAACAAAGATGTCCAGCAGCAGGCAGCCAGGAGAAGCAGGCTGCAACAACCGCAAGAAAAAGGAAGGCTTAGCAACAAACCCAAGGGTGGCCTCAGACTTCGGGGATGGGGCAGATAGTTGTAAGGAAGTGCCCGGCCCTCCCCTGTATCTCAAGCTGCAGAGGCCAGCTCGAGCCCCAGAGCAAGGTGGAAGATAGGGTGAGAGAAAGGGGTCAGGGAGAGGGTGAAGGCAGGGATGCAGGAAAGATGTAAAGGATGCAACTGGGGAAGGACTGGGATACATTTGTGACTAGGAGGGTGCATGTGGGAGGTGGGGAAGAAAAGCTTTCCATTGGAGATGGGACAGACCAGAGGTGATGATGAAAGGCAAGGGTGAGGGAGGCTGTGAGATGATGCAACAGGAGCAGGGCATGGATGGAAAGAAGAGTGGGAAAAGTGGTGGGGGACATGGAAGAACAGCTAGGGGGATAGGAGAATATCCAGAAAGATAAAAGTAGCTGGGGGGCATGGCATAGCAGTCAGAAAGGTAGAAAAGCAACTTGGGGGGTGGGGCAGGGGGAGGAAGCGCAGCCAGAAATATGGAAAAGGAGCTGGAAAAGCCATAGAGGGATGGCAGAGTAACCAGGGGTAGTGGTGGTGGTGGAGAAGCAGACAGAAAAGATAGAAAAGAAAGTGCAGCCTTTAAAAAGCTGCTAGTGGAGGAGGTGAGGAAGGGAAGGAATGAGGAAATAGCTGGAAGAGATGGAAAAGCAGCTGGGGTGTGTATATGTGTGTGAGAGAGGGAGAAAAATCAGTCAGAAAGACGTAAAAGTAGCCAGAAAGATGGAAAAGCAGCTGTTGGTGGTGGAGAGGAATGGAAGAGCAGCCGGGAAGACAGAAAAGCACACGGTGGGGGAGGAGGAATGGAAGAGCAGCTGGGGAGAGTGGGGATGGAAAAGTAGCCGAGAAGGCGGAAAAGCAAGCAAGGGCATGGAAGAGCACCTGGGAAGCTGTAAAAGCAGCCGGAAGAACGGGAGAGCAGCTGGGGGGGGGATGGTGTAGGGAAAAGCAGCCAGTGGGAGGGAGTAAAAAAGCAAGCGGAAAGATGGAAAGGAAGCTGGAAAGGCGGAAAAGCAAGCAGAGGGGCATGGAAGGGCACCCGGAATGAAGGAAAATGCAGCCGGGAGATGGCGGTGGGGTGGAAAACGCAGGCGGAGAGAGGGAAAAGGAGCTGGCAAGGCGGAAAAGTACCCGGGAAAGATGAGGATGGGAGAAGCGGTGGTCACTCACCGGCCTTGGCTTGCTCGCGGTAGCTCTTCTCGCTAAGGCAGACTGCGGTGCCGTGGAGCAGGGCGTGCAGCGGCTTCTCCTCGCCTTGTCGCGGGAGGCAGCGGAGCCCGCGGGCGCAGCGCTCGGTGTAGACGCCGCAGGGCTGGCCGGCGGGCAGGGCGCAGGTGAGACAGCAGCCGCAGCCCGGCTCCTTCACCAGCTCACAGCCCAGCGGCGGTGGCGGACAGAGCGACAGCGCTTTGCCGTCGCAGGGCTCGCACTGCACGAAGGAGCCCAGACACCGCGACAGCCCTGGGCAGGCGCCCAGCAGCACCAGGAGCCGCAGCAGCATCGCGGCGGGGATGCTGCGGGACGGGGCGCGGGGTCCGCGGGGGGCGGGCGGCGCTTGCTTTCCGCTTGCCCCTTCGGGGGCCAAAAAAAGAATTAAAAAAAAAAAAAATTCAAAAAGGAAAAGGGGTAGAAAGCGCAGCCCCTGCTTGAAGGCGCCCCACTCGGGTTTATTCTCGGGATGCGAGACCCTCCTGCTTTTCTTTTGGCGTTGGGGAGGTGGAGGGGGGCGTCTAGGTTTGCTTTTAGTATTTTTCTTTTTTCTTTTCTTTTTTTTTTTTTTTTCCTTTTTCTCCTTCTTTCAGCTTTTTCTCGCCTCGAAAGGGGGGATTCGCACCACGATCCGCGGCAGCGCAAAAAGAGAGGGGAAGGGAAGGAGAAGGGAAAGGGAGAAAATCCTGCAGGGGTTGCACAGCCTACAGGTTGCAGGGGGAGGCGTGGGGGAGCAGGGGGGTTCGGGGAGGTGGGACGGCGATTTCACACACGCACACGCACACACACACTCTTCCCAAAGGGCTGGGAGGAGACAGGTTGGGAAGGGAGCAAAGTTGAAAACCAGTGTCCTGCTATTAATGCATCAAAGCAGTCAAGAAGGGAAAAAAGAAAGAAAACCACAAAATGCAGAAGGAAGAGGGGATGCAAAGCTCCCCTTCCCTCTCTCTTCTTCTGCAGTAGGAGGAAAAAGTCTCTCCCGACGCAGCGAGCTGCTGGGAAGCTTGGTATGAAGCAAAGTTGTGTTTCGGTCGACTCTGTTCAACCTCTCCCGCTTTCCTCTTCCAAGATTTGCAAAGGCAAAAAAAAAAGCGGAAAAAAAAAAAAGCCCCCCCCAAAAATAAGAAAAAAAAGTTTTCTGCAAAGTTGGAGTGATTTGTTGCAAAGTCTGCAGAGGAGCGGTAAAAAACAGGGGGAAGAAGAAAAAAAAAAAAAAAAAAAATTCCACTTTGTAGATCTCCCAACACTTTTCCCCTGGAGAAGTTTCTAAAGAGACTGAATACTGCAGAACAGGCTGTCTTTTAAATAGACTGCCTCTGGCTGCCTGCCAGCCTCTAGCTGCAATTTGAGATCCCAATGACACCTCAGCTTGACTAGGTGCCAGCAGCGAGGGCCCTATCAGTGCACACTCGAGCTGGTGGGGGTGGGGTGCACAGCTTCTGACTTCTGGGCTTCAAACCCCGGGCAGTGATCAAGGATAATATTATGACGAGAGACAAGGAGAGGAGGAGGGGGAAGGGGAAACCGAGAATGGGGAGGGGAGAAGTTCAGATCTTCACGGTTTAAGAAAAAAAAAAAAAAGGGGGGGGGGGGGGCGAAAGGTGGTCGCAACGGGGTTACCGGGCAGTCTGGCCTGCAGGCGGCTGGGGGGGGGTCAGGGCTCGGAGTTG
>JANHGN010024343.1:0-11366 GCA_024605025.1 Megaceryle maxima
AAAAATAACAAAAAAAAACAACAACAAAATTCAAGTTAAAAGCTTCTTTTCAGGTATACACTCAAGATGATATGAAAAGTTCAGTTTAGGTCACAGTAATCACAGGGAAATTTTCAGAACTGGCAATTCCGCTTTTATAGCTCAGTTTTCTCATCTTTAAAATGTGAGTAGTGAGGGGTATTTAGCTTGTGACAAACATAAAAATAAGAGTTTTACATGTCTTCAATGAGAGCAGCCAGGTAAGTATGAATCATTGCCTCAGTTTTACAGATGCAGCATGTGAAGCTGAGAAATGTTCAATAAATTGAAAACAGTGAAAAGAACAGTGTTTTTGTCCATTTGTGGTAAATTCCTCTTGTAGTGATTGTGGTGGTAAAATCTGACTGCTCCCTCTAACTTTTTAATTTTTTACCTTCCTTAAACAAATGACACTGTTTTGTTCCTTCTTCAGCTCTTGCTTCATTAGTTAAGGCATCTTCCATACTGGTGGTGGTGGTGTCTAAATTTGTTTTCTCAGGCCATTTAAGATGACTTTTGTGCATTTATGCACAAAGCAGAGGAAAATGTCCGTTGATTGTTTTGTAAGTTACGCTGAATTTGAAATAGCAAGGACAGCACAAACATGTTTTTACTAGTAAACTGTGCAAACATGACATGGAAATCATAGAGGGAGCATGCGGAGTGCATGTAATATCAACATATCTTTTTCTTACAAAGTGTGTTATATCACCAGAGGGACACTTTAAAATGAAACCTTTCAAAGTTTTCAGATTTTTCAGTGGCATGCACATTTATAGCAAGCAATTAAACACAGAAATTATGGATAGAATGCAATTGGAAGTGAAAATCTAAAAAGTCTGCACTGATCTAAGAAGACAGCCTGATGCAAAGCATCATCTCCCAAAGGCCCTTCTGTCTACGTAGTTTTGAAACATACACTAAACCAGCTGCCAAACCTGGCTTTTAAATAGAGGCTACAAAAAAAAAAAGGTGTTCTGCATTTTCCCTGCATGCCACTTTACAAAGGAAAGCAGCACTGTCTGGCTGCCATATAGCTGGGCAAATGGGAGCCAGCTTGCAAGTGATTAAAATAATGAAACTGGAAAGGATTAGCCACATTATCCAAACATGAAGCAATAGGCTAGTCAAACTAATCCCTGAGGAAGAGTTAAAGGAAACAAATGACATGATAGACACAGGGTTACTTCTCGGTAAGATAGCATTAAAGCATGTGGTACTTGCACTCGTGTTCTGCTCGTATATTTTCTGAAAGCGTATGCAAACAGGGAGAAGAGGTAAGCTGACGTGTCTGACAATACTGAACCAGTTTTATTTCAGATGCTGCATGTCTTATCTGACTTTTAAAAATAATTAAAATGTTATTAGACTGACTGATATCAATGGAACATCCACATCCTGTGGAGCCCTTAATTGCAGGAAAAGAAGGGTAATGATCCAGGTTTTAATACAACTGTGTCTATTGTGCCCTGTTGGATGGATTCATTATGCAGTGAGTGAACAATTTTTTTCCTTGGTATTTAATTATTTTGGAACTGTAAGAAGTAATTCTAGTGCTAATTGTAACATTTATATTTTAGAGAGAAAAATTAGCCCCAAATATTTTTTTTCTTTTATAAAATCTCATCACATATGGAAATCATGCCCCAGCTCTATATTCATGTATTGCCAGATTTCTATCCATACAGAAATTCAAGTAATAGATTATTGCTAAACCTCTTAACATTAAAACCAGATGAAAACAAGACACGTAGTAATTATTTCTAGATATAATTTGAAGTACACAGGGCCAAAGGAGAATTTTCCCAAATTCATATATACACTATAACAGGGAACACAAAACAAGGGTAAGAGCTGCATTCTCAGTGAAATCACCATGCATACATGGAAGGACTTTGATGAAGGACAAACCAGAAACTGAGCTGCTACTCATTATTCTTTTGATTACTTCAGGGTGGACCACAGGTAGGGGCTTTTAGCTGGGAGGGAGAAGGGTTCTGGCAGAGCTGTAGACCTCTACTCAACACAAACCTTTCCTGAACCAACTCATGTGCAACCGCTTCATGCACGTTGAGTCCAAATGGTCATCTTTCTCTCTCTTCATGCCAGGTGCAAACCCTATTACATGGGTTTTGATGCCAGAGGAAAGTTTTAGGGAACATGGAATATCAAATACTGCAGTGTATCAGAGAATGGCTCTGTCCTTTACAGTTTTTCTGACTGATAGGTAGAACATGATTCAGAAAGATATCAAAATCCTTCCATGAAGGATTATGAATTGCTCTGCTGATGAAGTTTCCTAACGATGATCTGTTACTGGCTTCTGTACTGACACTTGAGGGTGCATAATCCTACCACATTTTTCTCTCAGCTTAATGAGGTGCTGAGTATTTTCATTGTTCATATTCAAATCTCACCTTGTTAAAGGTCTAATAATCAATTGGCTTCAATAACACCCTTTGACAATTATTTCTCCAGGTTAATTGGTTGTGTTATCTGAAGAATATTTCCTTTTGCTTTTTATCAGCTGCTTGACAAAAGTATTTTTTGTAACCTTTTTAGAAGAGCTGAATTTGGGAAGAACTTATCAGGCTCTGAAGAAGTGCAATCATCCATTCCTACCAAGTGATATATTAGATCATTT
This sequence comes from Megaceryle maxima, assembly GCA_024605025.1. Taxonomy (NCBI): domain Eukaryota; kingdom Metazoa; phylum Chordata; class Aves; order Coraciiformes; family Cerylidae; genus Megaceryle; species Megaceryle maxima. The sequence goes on from JANHGN010024343.1 coordinate 2,663, forward strand.
ATTTGTGGCAAGACAGACATTTCAATAGTGCTTATTGTTTCCCATAATGAAAGGTTTAAATCTTCCTTTAGGTTCTTCTGAAATTTAATTTTTGTTGATGGAGACAAGCCAGTCTGTGCAAGATCTTTTTTTTCTTTTTTTTTTTTTTTTTTTTTTTTATGTCAGGGCTTCAGAAATCCCAAACTATTAATTATATTTTTCCACTCTCTAACTCCATGTTGTGAAAAAAGGAGGTGGAGGAAATCAAGTACAATAGAAGCTTTCACACACCTCACCTTTAAAAACAATAAATTCCTTCCCTTTAGCAGGATTATTTATTGAGCTGCTTTTTAGTCACTGAAAAGGGATTTTGTCCTACACTCTACACCACTCATGAAAACTGCATCCTATTGTATTTCTGCATTTGCATTTGGCAGAAGTGCACAATGCAAGTGACAAATTTATCTCCTTGGCCAAGTTAACCCCAGAAATGCCCTTTCTACCAGAGTACTAAGGTTCCACGAGTAGTGTGTTCCAAGCCTGAGTGACTTGTGTGTAAATTCCCTTCTATCAATATTTAAGTATTACTTAACTTAATCAAGAAGACCACTATGCTAGAAAAATACACTTATTGTCGGTTTTATATTACATCCAAATCACTAATATCATTGGTACATAGTAGTGAAATTCTTTATCCTTCAGTCTTTGCTTAGATAACATTCGCACTATCAAATAGTACAGTTTCCATGGCTGTAACACTACTTGTTTCCTGCTGTTCAGCTCTTAGTCCAGGAAAATCTGTGCTTTTGCTTCTCATCTGCAAAGCATCCTGGGCTCATGGACAAAGGCCTGCAAAAAATTTTCTCTGAGAAAATCAATAATGATTTGTGACATCTGACTTCAAAAAATGTTGTTTCATAAAAGTAATAGACAATGAAGCACTAATCTACTAAGATGACTCTGGGTTCCAGTCCACCTCTAATTTTATTTTCCAGCAGCCAAAACAATGTATGGCAAAATGTCTCAGTTCTCTGGAGAAGCTAACTAATTTTTCAAATGCACCAAATTCATCAACAAGCAACCTGTGCTAAGAATGAGAAATTATTCCGAAATACTATTGGAATATTCAGAAACTGCTACTCAATCAGCTATTCAGGTCCTGGGAGGCAAAGTAGCTTGACACCAAAACTTTAAAAATAAATCTAATGATAACTAATCTCATCATTTGGAGGAAAAAACCATCATTTTTACACTGTTCAGTCTGCAGAGCTGCCATTACAGGCATATAGTGGACAAGGGAGCAGGTGTTTAAGAAAATTGCAAACAGCAGCATATTTTTTATTTCCACCTGAAGTGAGAGGAGTTTATTCAGAGAAGATTGCCTGGGTACTTCCTCATGAAATTTCACAAAAGTTTTTATTCTCCAAAGAACTGGTTTTATTCACAATTCAATACTCGGGATGAATGAGTCATTGCTGCCCACAAACTGGAGAGGACCAGGAAATTCATTCATGAGTTACGTCCTCTAAGAAGCTTGCCAGGAGTACTTTAGCCCACAAATATGTACATCTGTGTCTGCTTGCACGTAGTAGTTATTTGCACGTACATGACCCAGCCTGAGTCTTTATAGCTGGTTTTCCCAGGATTACATTCCACTCTCTCCATGTATTTTCCTATATACCATGCTCCTCAGTTTTGCAATGTGATATACACCGGCATGAACAGGTTAACTCTGCATAAATAAATGCAAGAGGCTTGAAATACAGGACTAATTAACCTAGTCATAGCATTACATCTTGCTGGATGCACATCTACTTCTTCCCAATGATATTCTGTGCTACGCAGAGGTGCTCCAGGCACCTCAGAGTGACAGCATAGATCACCATCGTTGCCACCCTCTCCCACATCTGTGCTAGACCTTTCATAAAAGGAAAGATGCTCATGGGTTTCAGTAGCAGTTTGTCAAGCTCTGGCATGGTGCTTGACTCCTCTTTTTCCCTGCAGGAAAAGAGGGAAGTCCTATTAGCAGGAAACAGCATGATTCATTTTCCCAGGTAGCTGACTATAATGTAGGTGTTTTCTGCTACCTGTGGTGGACTTGTCAGCTGTTTAGCTGGCTCAGTGGTAACACTGGGGGCACTCCAGTCTCCTTGCTTTTAGTTGTAGACTCTGACTGGACCAAAGGGATCTGCTGAACCAGCAGGTTGTGCTAGGGCAAGCAAACTGCCCTCTAGGCTGTGCCTTGAGGTGTGGAAGTGTTTCAATACTGCCCGCTGCTCACTTTGTCAGTTATTAAAGCAAATGCTTTCCCATTTCATGTCAGCTTTTCATGCTAACCAGCACAATGAATTTGAAGCAGTGAGCTTCTTTCGCTGTTGACATCAGGCACATAGAACAGGACACTTAACTCATAACAAGGCAGCACTGATCTGCCTTGAGTCCCTAATTCTTTCATTCACATACTCTGCTGCAATGCCAGATGAAAGCAGGTAGAAGTCCATGGCAAGTAGCTATGTTGCCAGACCATTGCATTCAGAGGCCTCCACAAACTGTCTATGACCATGTCACATGTCAGCAGAATTCTTTGCACAAAGAGGAAGCAATATTGATAGATGTGTGAATAATAAAGCAAATCAGTATCATTGCTATCTCCTATGCCTTACACATTTTGTTTTAACTGTAAAATCTAGTTCCTTCCTGGCAACTAGGAATAAATAAGCTCCTTGCCTTTCACATCACATCTAAAAGTCATGTGAGAGTCATGGTCTAGCTTTAAATAATATATTAATTCAACTCATTGGCTGCGGCAGCTATCTTACATGTATTTTCTGTGTCAGGCCTATGTAATATATTAAAACATCCATGAAGACGTGTTGTTTCTATGCAGGGAGTAGGGCAGACTTTCTAAAAGCTAAATACCTGGAGGTATTGATAATATTTTCACAATGTAATGGCATTCAGTTATTTATGTCATAAGCTAGGTTCTTACAAATCAGTACACAATGTCTCCTGAAAGTTTGTATTCTGATTCTGTCATTTGCAGGTTATTTTAGACTAGTTTATACATAAGAGACTCTGTCACTTCTTGGAAAAGGTGATGCTTTAACATGTGTAATCTTTTTTTTCAGCAGCCTTTAAAATATGGTTACAAGTATTAACTGTTATTATAGGTAACAGAGAAAATGATGCCTATACTTAAGACTGACTAACAATCTCCACAATAAAACTCTTGCTTGTTATACTGTTAGACTTAAACTGTTCAGGATGAAGTTTCTCATTCCAGACAGCTGCCTCAGGTTGCATGTTTGGGGAAAATTTCAAATACAAAAGGTACAGTCATTTCCAAGAAAGAAATTAAGAAAAAAATTACTGTTTTGCACACCAAGAATTTTCACTGGAACAAGATGTCCTATGACTACCAGTAAAAACAGCAATGGGAAATCAGGAAAAAGTACAGACTGTACACCAAGTACAGTCTTACTGGGTAATGTAGGCACCTTTGGTGATGCCATGGTGTGTCCCACAGAGACCTGGTCTTTCAGTTGCCTGCCTATGGGACCTGTTTGTAATGATATGTGGCTCCTGTTTGGCTCATGCATTTGGTTTTCCACACTTGCCAGTGCCCTGCCTAACCTCACCTCAAAGTGGAGCTGAATTTGACCACCAGGCTCCCAGCCATGCCTGGGAGCTTGGATACCTTCTAGTGCCACCCACAAGGGTCCCCTTGAATTGTCATACATGTGAGGCCACTCTCATACTTCCTTTGTTTTCAGATGCTGCACAGCTCTGGGGCTCGCCCCTCAGCCATTCATCCTTCCATATATGCAAACACAAGCTCTGCCAGTACACGCCTCCAGTGACAGACTCTGATTTTAGCTATCTACAGCTTTTTGTTCTGCCTTCCCCAGCATCTATGGAACATGGAGTGTCATAGTCTCATGCTCTGTTCTTAGCAAATACCATGATTTCCACTCAGGAAAAATGTTTCTTTTTCACGTAGAGATGAGGCAAAAAATGAATTTGCTGAAGAAGCTTGAAGGCATATAGAAATGAACCCAGGATTTCAAGAAAGGAAAAGATGGTTTTATTGGTAAGGTACTTAAATGTCCCACTGGAAAATTGCCTCCTACCAGAATGCCCATATGGAGCTAAAGAAGTCACTTCAACTTTTTACAATTGACTGCTGAACGTGCTCTTCATTTTCCTTGTAATCTACTTGATAGCTTTCACGTTTGCAGAAGTGTTTGGTCTCACAAACGTTAACTGTGGCTGATTGGAACGCTGTTAATAACATGCTGTAAAAGCATGTAAAGTGCTGTAAAATAGTAAATGTCCTGGGAAATTGGGATCTAAGCATCTCATTCTGGGACCCCAAATTCATGGACACATGGCTTCTTGACCTAACACCTCTGTGGTTTAATTTTCTTTCTGTAAAAAAGGATAAAAGTAATACCACTCCATACAAGTATTTGTAAAGTTTAATTAGTTTAGATTTGTGCAACACTGATGAATGATTTAAGGATGCACACAGCAAAAGTCATAAATCTCTGATCAGTGCTGGTTTATGTGACAGGCTAAGGATATGGTTGTGCATCACACCCTTCTTGGAGGTATAAAGACATCCTGAAAGAACAAAAGACTAAGCTGAAGAGGCAACTTGGTTAAGTGAGCTACAAAGCTTTGTACACAATAATGCAGACCTATCAGGTTCTCCTCTCCCAGTCTGTGAAAAGCTCTGCGTTTGGTCAGAGAGGAAGAAGACATTTTGTGAGAGGGAAAGGACTACAGCACTAATTTGTGACTGAAGAGCATATTTCTATTCAAGGCTGGGGCTGCTTAGCCTGAAGAAGAGAAGACTCTGGGGAAACCTTATTGCAGCTGTTCAGTAATAAAGGGGGGCTTATAAGAAAGTCAGAGAAAGATGTTTTACCACGGTCTGTAGAGACAGGACAAAGGGTAACTGTTTTTTAGGGTAGATGTAGATTTGACATAAGGAATCTTTTACAATGAGGATGGTAAGGCACTGGAGTAAGTCACCCAGAGCAGTTGCAGATGCCCTATCATTGGAGGTGTTTAAGGTCAGGTTGGGTGGGGCTTTGAGCAACCTGACTGAGTGAAAGATGTCCCTACCTGTGGACTAGATGATCTGTGAAAGTCCCATCCAACACAAACCATTCTGTGATTCTGTGCTTCTGTGATTCTGTGATTTTTTTATTGGGACTTTTTTTGGTTAGCCCATGAGTAGGTGACATCCAAAGCTACATTACATCCAGCATCCTCAGAAAACAGACTGACCAGAAGTTGTAAACCAAGGTGGAGGTCACACTATGATTCAGTAAGACATGGACTTAATCACAGGGAAGTGAAAGACAGGAACACACAGGACAAGTTTCATTCTCACTGTGAGAATCAAAATTTAGACAGGTCTAAATAATTTTGTCAGAAACTTGTGCTATTTACGGACCATGGCTGATCATGTTAATGTCATTTTAATCCATTCTGGATTTCCCCTCATCACGCTGTTGACTACAGCTTTAGCTGAGTATTGGCAACCGTGATAGTCGTGCTCCTTTAGTTTGCTAACATCACGCTGTTTATTAGGGTTATATTTAGAAGCTCCAGGCCTTGATCCATCAAATCATTAAAAGTTACTTCAAATTTTATCACGTTTCTGCTACTCAAAGCTGAATGTTGGCTCTATCTTTACATGCCTTGATGAATCGGACCCTCAACCACGATACCAAATGCCTACCCTGGGTTATCTAGGGTGTTAAAAGTGTCTCTCTTATTGCTGCTTGCTAATCTTTTTAATGTTTTGTTTGTGTCTTTCTTTTCCCCTGCCAAGCTCTGTACCCTGGAGCTTACACTGTTTTTCTATATCATGGCTGGTTCATTGTTTATTTAGCTGGGCTATTGTCTAAGCTATATTAAAATTGTCCTTAGAGGCAGGGTGACACCCATAATGCATGTATCCTTATTACAGCTAGAGGCACAGCACAGAAGCACTACTAATTTATTACAAGAGACAGTGTAGACATTGAGCCCAGTTCAACCTTGACCAGAGGACCCAGGTGGCTTAGCCATGCAAAATATGGCTCATTTGTATCTACCTATTTTGTATTCACAGCTGACATATAGCTACTGAGAATATATGGCTGTAAGGCTATAATAGTTATAGGTAGAAATGGATGAGGTGTCTTTAAATAGGAGATTAGCTTTGATAGTCACTTTCCCTTTTTCCTTTAGGATCAGATTTTTACAAGACTATTGTAGTCACTGGACTAATATTGAAGAAAGCACAAAGGGGAGCATGAGATGAGGGAAATGAGGAAATACCTCTAAATCAGTGAAAAAGGAAAGGTACAAATATTCTGAAATGACTGGGATAATTATTTGCGTCAGGTTTGTCATCAGTGATAGCTATAAGCAAAATCCAGACTGCAGAAGTCTGAGAATACAGAGTTTTGTCTCTAATTTATTTGGACCACAATTTCCTTTGACCACACCAATATCTGTAAGAGAAGCCTTGAATCTTATCAGTATAACAGCTTGTTATTTGAGTTATTTGCCCCATTGAAATTTTAAAATCCAGCTGCCACCTATATTCAAATATCTGCCTATATAAAAAATCTTGCCTAGGGAGAGAAAATCAGGATGTTATCATGACAGGATATGGTCTGGAACCAAGAGGTATCACCATCAAAGAAAGGAAATGAAGATGCAACAAGCACAGCAACTTGTTGGTACCAGAAGCAGGGAGAATCTGGAAGGGTGTGGGTGCTGTTGAATGCTAAATTACACACGGAAGCAGTACTATGTTCTCAGCCATCAACTGTTTTGCCTTAATTTTTTTCAGAAGTCCTACCTCCTAGATCCAGACAGGACCTTCATAGCCAGGAGAGGTGGCAGATACCAGGGTTAGAATCCTCAGGTATAGTCAATGCATCTTCAGTTATTAAAATAGGGAAAAGAAAAATGAAACAATAGAAGAAAAATAAGTGCTCCATTTTACTACAATACTATTTTAGTCTCCATTTAAAAAGAAAAAACAAATATTCCAAAAAGAATTAGATTTTCAGAGTGGGGAAGCAACGGGAGATTTCATGTTAAAGAGTCCATGACATATTAAGAGAGTTAACCAAAAAGTTTAATGCAGTAAGCATGAAATAGGAAATGCAGTGCTCACAGACAGTAGTTAAGATCCTCTTGTCTCACTGTGGAAAGAAATGGAACTTTTTATGTTTCTGTATAGAAGGCAAGGCAGCCTGCTATGGTTACCAGAAATAAAGAGGAAAGTCTGGTTAGAGATCTCCCCCCACCTCTGGCTTCTATGCAATAACCAAAGCTGATTATTCCAGGTCAACAGAAAAGTCAGCCAGTAGTGTAGATTAAGCAAGAGGATTTTGTTGTTGTTTACCCCTCTGTCTCCTCCCTTTTCATGGAGTTCTGGTATTAAAAAATGTGGGACAGTGATATCTTTTCTTGTTACTATTGATCACAGGTCTGTGTAGCTCTTGTCGCTGTGATGTTAAGCGTGCTACTTTGCAAAGCCAGAAATATATTAAATCAATCTAGCTACAGGTTCCTTTTGTTTTTACAACAGAAGAGCTGATAGCACTTTTAAGAGGAGATCAAACTTCAGCCTTTCTAAATGCTTTAACCACAGCTGACTCACTTAAAATTAGGGCAGGTTAAAGCAGCAAATAAGTCACAATTTGAAGATAGCCTTTGTCTTAGCCTTCCTGGAAACCCCTGGTAAACCTGTTCTCTTCCCTGTGGCAAGGTCATGACAAGCTTGTTTCTCTTTCTTCCACTAAGCTTGTTTCAAACTTATTTTTATCTTTGCTTTAAGCTTGTAATCCTCCTTTCCCTTCTCATCTTGAATCAGACCTAAGTCCTCAGATACAGTGGAACCAAACTTTCAGCGTTTGAATGCCCTTCTGCAATCCTTTACAAAGGGTTTGTCTTTACAATTAAATTCAGACAAGTTAGAAAGCTGCAGAGCAGGCTTACCTTTAGATTTTGGTCTTTTAACAAGAGATTGAATGATACAAACCTTCTCAAATAATCCTTTGAATACAATTCCTAAAACAGGCAGGCAAAGTGCAAACTTCAGGTAAATCCAAACAACAAATAAGGCAATATCTAGACCAGCAGTGACCACTGCTAATTCAGGAAGCTCTTTGACCCTTCAGTTCAAAGTGCTACTGCTCTGCAGTATCTTTTACAGCTGAAAGAGCATATGTTAGAACAAAGAACTGAAGGAAGGCATTTAATATGGTCTAATACACCTGGGATGCAGGGTCCATATGTAAGAAATCTGAGGCTAATAAGAGCTCTAACAGCTAAACTGGTAGCAAAGTTGTGTAGACAAACATTGCTGGGGAAAAAAAAAAAAAAAAAAAAAAAGAAAGAATCTAGGTGAATGGGCAGACTTAACATTGAAGTGCAGAAATTCTGTCATCACTGCTGCACTTTAGGTCTTTCTTCAGCCAGAAGTAATCAATTAGACACTTATTCCAGAATCTGAGAACAACATTAACACAGAAAATGAGTTTGAGTATGATGAAGGATCCTGCTTATAGAATTTATTGACCAGACCTGATCTGTGCCACAATTCTAATAGAATAGCAATTAAAAAAAAAAAAAAAAAAAAAAAAAAAAAAAAAAGAAAAAAAGAAAAAGAGAGAAGAAATCAGATTTTTAGAAAAAAAAAGAAAAAATT
>JANHGN010024344.1:0-10868 GCA_024605025.1 Megaceryle maxima
TTTCTGGAAGTCCAGGTAGACCAAATCCACAGCCTTTCCTTTGTCCAATAGTTGGATCATCTTGTCATAGAAGGAGATCAGGTTCGTCAGGCAAGATCTGCCTTTCCTAAACCCATGCTGACTGGGCCTGATCCGCTGTCTGTCCTCTATATGTGCATCACTCAAAAACCTGTTTGAACTACAGTCCTGAAATCTGTTTCACTCCCTTGTTATAGACCACCAATTAAAGTAGAAATAAAGCCTGTATCATAGGTCATGGAAACAAAAGTAATATTAATTTTGGGAGGTGATTACATGGAGTGTGAAGTCTTCCCTTCAGAGAAATACATTAGCAGTTTCTATTTCAGTCAAACTATCAGCAAAGGAAATAAATGCAGCACAGAACTGATGCAGATAGAAAACTGCAGTAGAAACTGCTGCCAAAACAGACATCAAACTGAAGGAGGTGATGGTGCTAATAAATATTTTTCAGGCACAAGGAACTCCTTAAACTAAAAAGAAGTGTGAAGAAAACAACCATGTAGAAAACAACATTTCAAGAACAACCCCATCCTTTGTATCTTTAGTATACCATATATGATCTCAGTATAAAGTTAAGAGCACACTAAAGGCTGTGGGGATAATAATACATATAGCTAGTGAAGACACCTTTCAATATATGACTTATAGGTCACTTTAACTGTCTATTGCAGCCCAAAAAGGTTGCAATTGGCCAGGAAGTGCTCCAAATAGCAAAAGAAACATCTCCATGGCACTGCACTGAAGTGGCAGCATGAGGACAGTAAGATAAAAGCAGGGGAAAAAGAAAGATACATCAGGAACTCAGCAAGGAAAGAATAAGCTCAGAGATGGCTGTTTAAAGGTGGTTTGCGAAGGGAGATGAGAGTAGCAGAAGGCGGCACAAGAACCTTGTATTCATAGCCTCAAAAACACCCCTTTTTAGCTGGCTTTAGACTGAGTTTTTAAAGGGATTGGTGAGGTTACAGCTGGCAGCGTTATTTTGCGAGCACTGGTTCCTGTCTTTTGGCATCTCAGAAGATGCTGTGGGTACCCAAGGAAAGAGTTCTAAAGTACCTAAGAAGGGACTTCATTATTAATTATAATCTCATATTGGGTGTTATGCTTTACTTTGCCCAGCTTTCTAGCTTTGTCACTAAAACAGACAAAGGTGCAATATTTCTCCAGGAGAAAGCACAATTTCTCAAGTCAACAATACCCAATTAATAAGGTCATGAACACATATAAAATGATGGGAAGATAAAAAAGGGAACAGAGAGAAAATTTAGAGAGTAGTAACAAACTGCAGTCAAGTCATTATTACCATTTCATTGTAAAACTTCAACATCCTATATTAATTGCTTCAAAAGAAGACATGAGTGTTCAGAGTGATCAAAAACATTCAAAGGAGCTTGGCAAAGAAGTTTGGAAAGAGTATTTCCAACACACCATTTGGAAAGGCACAAGTATTTGGAAGCCGAAGGGCTGAAAGGTAGTAGGATGAAAAAAAAACGGATTATCACAGATACTCTGTGCTTGGAGGAATGATCAGAAGGTACCAGTGTATAGTACAACTGGTGTCAGCCAAACACAAAGCGTTTTTCAGTTGAAGGGAAAGTGGAAAAGGTTGCTGTTGCTCACTAAAAAAACTGGCAAACTTGAAAAGGTTGAATACAGATGCTGTGATCAATTCCCACCCCTTTTGTTTCCTTAGAAAAACAACTTCAGTGTCAGATTTTCAGACTTACAAAACCTCTACTATTTTGTGCTCACCTGGAGAACAGAGAGATGAGATCTTAAATTTCAGCTTAAACTTCAGAGTTACAAGATTTAAAGCTGGAGTCAGGAGGTAGGATCATACTTCCCTTCTTGATATGTTCAAAAATTTTCCAAAAATTCTGCAGTTTCTTTGCTAAAGCTGCACCACGCAGCTTGCACTGACTGACCTGTTATCCAAAAAACATGAAGAGCAATCTGAAGAAAGAGAACCTTTGTCTAGCTGCCAGTCTTGCCATCCTGTCTAGCCTCCAAGAGTCTAGCTACATTCCCTCTCTTTCCTCAACTAGCAATAGAAGACTGTGCTGTGGATACATTTAACTATTACACAGATGATGAACAAGTCACAGAAAGATCCAGGCCTGTCTCCTCTAAGTCTCCTGGCATTGCAAGCCCCAACAGGACAAAGCAGTTGGTCAGGAAACTTAGAAGAATCCTGTAATACATCTAGGGGTGTCTCTAAGAGAAAGGGAAACATTTCAGAGCCAGTTTTACTCCTTTGGAGTTATTACTTCTAGGAGTGCAAGAGGACCCTCTGCAGCCATTTCTTTAGGATCTTTGATTGCAAGTCACTGCAGTAGCTTCTAATTATCTAATGGTCTGTTCAAGCCCTGGGGTTTTTTGCCAAGACTACTGTCAAGAGGGACAGTCAATGCCAGCTGTGATTCTGATCCAGATGTCCACTGGCAATGAAGTGGGACAAACTCAGTTCTAAGGCCAAACAGCTATTCAAGAATGCTTTCCAAACAGTAGTGGAGCTGGATGAAAACCAGTGCTGTAGAAGTGACCTTACAAATTACAAGAAGCAATACCAAGTTTCTGGAAGGAAAAAAGTCCTTCCAGTTACAAGCAAACACAACAATAATTCTAGGAAGTAGATGGTGGTGAATCAAAGATCCATATAAATCTCTTTTGATAGCACTGATCAGCAGCTCTAGTCCAAGTAAGCAGAGAGGGGAAGGGGCTGTGCATCTGAAACAAACAGCCCTAGGAAGCTCCCAAACAATGGCATGGGAAACAGGAAAGGTAGACCAAAGGTAGTGGCTGGTCTTGCTTCCATGCAGGCGAAAATCCCAAAGTTCATGTCTACACATGAAAGAATCACACATTAATCAACAGCTCCATGCCTCTTCCACAAGGAAAGGAAACAGGCAAAGGAAATAGTGTGTAGCATTTTGCAAACATGCATTGCATTCAGGAGAGAATGATGCAAAACTGCCAATCCTCTCTATGATTCCAAGTAAAATTATCTCAGTTGCCACCCACCGCAGTCCAATTGTGGAAGACACTTTTAAGAACTCAAAAGACAGACATGGCTTAAGCAGCTGCTACAAATCTGTACATGTTTGGGCAACTATCTAATTATCTCCTAAACATTTTCCTCCTACCTACTTGTCAGCACCTAATGCATGGAACTGTTCATGGGTGGGTTGGTTGGTTGTTTTCTTACTGTCTTTTGCATAACCAGCTTTGTTGGGAAATACTCAACTTGTTAAAATCTACATGTTTTGCAGGAACTCACTGTCCTGAGGAAAACTTTGCTAGATAGGGCTCCCTAATTGGAATTGGGCAACACAGAAGCCTGCATATAGAAGGAAACCTAAATGGGATATGAGGGATTTGGGCTCAAGTTCCCAGTCTACTTTTCTGGACCTGAGACTTGAACTTGGCTCTTTCCCAGCATAGCTAAATGCCTTGATTGCTATAATTTCGTCTTCTGGGATCAATCTATCCTGTTGGAACTTTTTCACTCTGTGTGAATTAATAAGTGCTTCTTTGGCAAGGGCTCAGCCCTACAGCTGCCACAGCACTAGCCTGTGGAAAAGTCCAGCTCAGATTTGCTCCAGTAAATATTCGCAGTAACCCACACAAGAACCCGGACCACCTGGATACTGTCTATCCTACAAGCCAGAGATTTTTCTTTTCCTCTGACAAAGCTTCACAGAATGCTGATTTAATTGCACATGGAACAGAAAAAAAAAAATATGAATCACAAAATAATTAATTTGATTTGAGAAAATGAAACATTGAGAAAAAGTCTTAGTCCACATTGACGCTGGTAGGCTTTGCTTTCTGCCACAGACACATCACTTTCCTTGCCAACTGTAAAGTTGCTCTAGGCAGGTTCATTAGCAAACAGCAAGAAAGAGCTGCCATTTCTTCCAGCCAAATTAAGATGAAAGAGGAAGGCCAATGGAAGTAGAATGATTGGAGAAAGGCTTAAACATTAATGCTATTAAATCAGTGGTATTGCCATTACAGAGAAAGAAGGCAAGGGTAAAGGGCACAAAGTGGCTGCAAGGGTCACTGACCCTGGCCGCAACCACTGTGGGAATGCAGGGCTACTGCCAGGAAAGCAGCACTAGTATTTACAACAGGATCAATTGTTGCCTCAACTCAGCAAATCCAGCTCCATTGGAAGCACAAAAAGGAGGACAAGACATAAGCCCATGTCCATCATGAGAAAAAAACAGGATGGTACTCCAGTTCTTTCATGAGCAAGACACATAAGCCTCTGGGTTTTCAAAACAGCAGTTTTGGCTGCAAAATATTTCGCTTAGTCTCCTGAAATCTTCTAATAGGAAACCTTACTATAAAGACCTCATCTCAGCCTTCTCATACTGTTCTTTCTGCTTCCTATATCTCAAATCTTCTTGTGCCTGTTTGGCTCTTCCCTGTGTTTGTCTATTAATTTTTTTATCCAAAGTCTCTGAATATTTCCAGTATTTCCTCTCTCATTGATCTGGAAACCCATAGGTGCAAAGAAAGAGGACACAGCAGAGCTTTTTCATTCTTGGACCTACTGAGATTTCCTTAGCACCCTTTTCATTTTCCACAGCTTCCCAAATTGACTGTTAACAGTAGAGAAAGCCAGAAATAGCCTACATGCATTTTAGGTTGAGGAAGAGGGATCTAGAGCAGTACGGACCAAGGAAAGTCTTCAGAACAGTCAAGAGCTCTAGGTGTAGGTTGAGGGGTCAGAAAATGAGATTGAGATATAGCAGGTTGTCCTGACTCAGCAAGCTGACCGAAAGTGGCAGGTTGGAAATATAGCCTAAGCTGCTAACAGCAGACTTCTCCTGGGCCAGAAACACACTCATGGCTTGGGAACACAAGATGGAAGAAGAATGTGTTCTTGCAAGTTATATACAGATATAAAGAGAGGGTGTATACATATACACAGTGCAGCATCTGGTCAGCCAGTTTGTTCTTTTGGAATACTGGTACAAAGAGACACAGCAGGATTGTGTACAACCTCAGTATGACACAAAGACAAAGATTATGTTTAGTCAACAGGAATCTATTCAGCATGTTGTTCTCTTCAGAGTCATACTTAAGGGTAGTAAGACCATACAGATGCCCTTCTTTATATTTCTGGCCACATAAGGCTATGCAAATCAAAAAATATCCTTGCTAATCTTTCCAATATTCAATGATTCTTCTGTTGAAAGAAATGTATCTTATTTTTAATCTAAACTACATTAGTAGTTTTAACATAACCTGCTCTAGCTTCCAGCTATTGCTTCCTGTGACTGTGAAAGAGTCCTCTGGTCATGGTGGGGAAAAACATGCACCTGGCATTTTTTTCTCCATGAAGGTCTACACTAAGTCACTTCTCAGTGTTTTTGAAACTAAACAAGCTGAGCTCCATTTGCTCATTCCAAGACATCTTTGTTCCTCTGCTGTGCTCACTTCAGTTTCTATATTTTCCTTTAAAAATTCGATACTAGAGCTACATGCTATATTCTACTGGCAGTCTGTCAATGCCATACATGTAGGTTAAAAGTCACTCCCACTTCCTGCTCCTGAGGTCAGCTCAAAGGAATGCAGTAGCCTTTTTTTCAATGTATAGCTACAAGACCTACAATACTCGTTCCAAGCATATTACTCTGTATATGACTGCTAATACATGCCTCATTAGAACTAGCTTTTCTCATGATGCTAATCACTTTGTATAAAGTTTTTATCATTATTTACTACCCTATCCTGTGATATTGCAAATCTTCACACTCAGCTATGGTTTACAGTTACTTCCAAATCATGAGCAAACTTGTTGACTAGCATCGAGCTTGAGATCAGTCCTTGCCAAATCTCCACAATACTCTCTCATTCAGCAATACTTCCCATGAATGATGCCTCTGAGCTGTCTTAGCTAACCAATACTTAATCCATTTAACAGGCACTTTACTGTTATCGTGCAATACTAAAATTTTAGCCAGACTATCACACAGTACTAAGTCAAATGCTTTATGAAAGTATAAGTACATCACATCTACACAATTGCCTTTAACAATCCATACTCTGAGATCACATTGTTGAGATCAAGTTTGCTTGACAAGACCCCATAAAGCTATGCTGACTGGCATTAATTATATCCCTATTCTTTAGCACCTGTCTTCCATATCAGATTTTCCATTACTCCCTTGTTATCTTTTGACTTCTGGCATAAAAAAAGCAGGATGCAGTCACAGCATGGTTGAGAATGGGAGAAGCACAGGAGAGGAGATGTGTAGTGATGTAGCCACTCCCAAAGGCACCACCAAACAGTACTAATAGGAAATTAAAGCCCTTTTAGCTAGCTTCCATTCCATATCCAAGGTGAATCTTTCTCCAGGTGATCTCACAGTCCTTGAAGTATTGAAGAAATTCCCAAATGCAACAAAAGCTAGTATCAGTAATTCAGCGATTTCCCAAGACTCTTGATTTGCTGATTTTAAGGTATTTTCTCATTTCAGTTGTTGTTTAACACTTATTTGTGCTACCTAATGGACCAGAAAGGCCTGCGGATCCTCATGTGATAGACAAGCACATTGTCCTTTTCAGATATAGGGCAAAAAAATTTTTGCACATCAAGTTCTGTGGAGGTTAAATAAACTACACAAGACTCAGCAGGATTTTTGTCTAGTATGTACAGCTTTGGAAGTCTTTTCCCACCACGGGTTAGATTATGTGATCTTCCAACAGATAAGCCTGCCCATAAGAGATTTAATTGGTTTACATAAAAAATAAAGGCAAAAATCAGAGAGTCAGAGAACAGAAAAGGGATTTCAACTCTGAAGCTTTGTAAAACCTTTAAAGTTTTAAGCCAGCAAATGAGAGTTAATAAACTAGTATGACCTTGCAACAATCATGTGACCCAGTTCTATGCCTCGAAGGCCCCCATCAGTCAGTTCAGGACTTAAGACTCTGAACCAGCTTACAGGACAGTGGGACATTTTAAAACATAGCTAACTACTTTGGGGTACTCTGAGAAACGTGCTACAGGACTGCAGAGTATCAGAGTTCATGCACCAGACAGACAGTTTGCTGCCAGATTCATCCCCTGAACACAGACCTACCTATACTCTGGACACTAACCTCTTACCTGTTTCTCAATTTCCTGGTTTCAGAGGGGCCTCAAAACTATGAAAACTGGTGTCATCAGGTGGCTTCTACAGGAAGCATGAAGCTACCAGCTTGTCCTTCCCTCTTCTCAGTGCTGTAGTCGCTGTAGTCTGTGCAGCTTTTGGCAGTTTCCTCAAGGAATTCAGGATTTCTATCAAAAAAAGAACTACTCCGCTGCAGCTATATACTCAGCATTTTCATGTACATCTCTTACTATATGGCTATACAACAAGGGTTCAGGATCAAAAACCTTCCACTGAGACACAAAGCAATAGAAATAGTGGACAGGGCTACTTTGACAAGTTACAGAACTCATTCATTACTTTTCTTGAGTTAGCAGCTTCTCTATAAGCACATGCTCTTTACTGCACAAACTAACAACTGTTAAGCCTCTTTCTCACTAACATGCCAGTTATTTTTCACACTCTCCACTAGTGTCCAAGGATGTATTTATTTCCCAGTGTTTCTAGACTCCCTCACAAACCACCAAGTATCTCAGATCTGAGAAGCCAAAGAGTACATAGAGCCAGCTCTGAGCTTAGCCCTTCCCCCAGCACAATCAGGAACATCAGTGTTCTGAGCTGTACAGTCTGGTCACCATCACTGAAGGCAGAGCATCAGTTGTGGAGCCTAAGCACCCAACATTTTTTCATGCAATAAAAAGACCTTTTTTTTTCTCAGCATATTTTATGTCTTCTACATAACCTTCTCTGGTATGAAGCAAAGGCCTAATCAGTTCCCTACCTCAGAAATCAAATTGTATTCAAGGATTCCCTTGCCACCTTGCCTAACATGACCATCCATGAGTAACTCATCCTGCCTCATCGGGGTGCTTGCTACAGCACACTAAACTGGCAGACTAAGACTTCCCTAAATGTCTATTAAGCAAAATGGTGGCCTTTAATGGAGGCAATCCCTAAGACAGTGATTTCAAGTCTCCACTGCACCTTTCAACGTGCACCTGTCCCCAGAGTAGCCAACATTTATTTGTTTTGTTAAATTCAGACATAGTACAAAATGAGGCTCTCAAACCATCTTCCCATAGAGCTACAGGAGTCATATGGGCCAGACTCAGATCAGCACTTGGCACATCTATTTCTGTAAGTCTGTGCCATGATTGCTGTGGAACACTTGTGTAGTTGCTTCACTCCCTCAAGCGTCTGGACTGCTCTTCACTGTGTCTGCCATTCTCAGACAAAAAGGAAGGTTGTTTAAAGATGTGACTTTGAAAGGCTCCTCCAGATTTCTAAGGAAATTTTAAATGCAGCATCAAAACAAGTAGGAACAAAAGAAATTGGCGGGAGGCCAAGGTATGCTGAGGGATGACGGTGAGGGAGGGCAGCACCCAAGTACTGTGTGGAGTGACATGGGAAACTTCCCCAGGAAGACACGCTATCTTATTCAGCTTCTCTCCTCCCAGCCGCCGGGTAGGTAACAAAATACAAACGTAATGCTGAGGCCGGAGCCTGCAGCATTTCTGTAGCCCTTACTCGATGGCTACGACGCGGCGCTGCAGGGAGCAGGGCAGCATCATCACACGTCCTAGAAGGTGACAAACCCCCAGCGCAGCGGCCGTCAGTAGCTCCCGGCATTCCCTTCTACCAGCCCTGCCTCTAACCCGACACTCGGCAAGGTAAGGGAAGTTCCACCAGGGGACAGTCACTGAGAGAAGCCGCCCCTTCGCCCGCTTCGCAGCTCTACCGAGGAGGGGCAGCAGCCGGCCCGGGCGTGCCGGGCGAGGGGCGCAGCCAGCCCTGCCGAGCCCCGTCGCTGCCCGAACCGTGAGGTTCTGGTGCCCCTCTGTGGCCACCGACTGGAACAGCAGGACCCAGCCTCCCCGGCCGGGACGAGCGTTTTGACCCCGAGGCTTTTCTGTTGGAACAAGCGATTTGGACCCTTTCCGAGCACCTTTAGAGAAAGGGAGATCTCCCGTTTCTCCTCACGAGCAGACGTGCAGAGCCGTAAGTTTGCTTTGTTTCCAGGCACAGGCGTATAAAGTATATTTGTTATTTAGGAGAAAGGACTTCAGCAACTCTTTTATGAAGGGCGATTGAAGGCTCCCTGTCTCCGTTCGACTCCTCCAAAGAGCTCTCCCGTATGAAAGACAGCAAAGGAAGCCCTCTTTTGCCCTGAGAGAGGGAAAGGAGGGGAGAACATATTTTTGTGAATGAGAGGAGTTTGTTATAAAAGCAAGAACCACCAGCCTGATTTCCTTCAAACCCCTCTTTAAACACACATAGGGGAAAAACTTAAGGCAAAGCAGTATATTTTTGTAAATTCTGCTGACTGAATAGGTGACTGAAAAGAGCTCCAGGCATTAAATGAGTCAGTTCCAAAACAGCTGGGGGTGGGGGGGGAACCAAAAAAAAAAAAACACCAGTGATACATACTTAGTGCCTAGAAGCAGTAAGAAACTGGACAAAAGTAGAGCACAGAAGGAAGAGGGGGTTCCCGGTACAATGCAGTCACCTCAGGTGTAGGGGTATAAACATTTTAGTGTGAAGCAGACAGACAACCAACCATCTGCTGGGATTAGTCCATGCCTATTTACTGCTGGGACCTGCTATGAACTGTTTGGCAGTACAGATTTATGGAGAGAGAGAAAATAAAGCTAAATTCAGCTAGTTGTATTATGCAAGAGGATGACCTGGAAGGTGACACAAATCAAAGGAGAATGCATGCTACATATTAAGAAAACCTGAGCAGGCTCTCTCTCCTTTAGTATGCATCAGTTTCATCCTCTTCATGAACAGCTGAAGAGACACTGGAGAAAGAAGTCCCAGGCTGTATTTATAAGCTGGGGGTTTGAGGCATTTGTACCATTTATTACCTGAATCCCTGCATTTTTAGCCAAACCAAGACTTTTAATGTCCTACAGGATTCCTAAGTCTGTTCTGATGCTCTGCAGGGGGAAATAAAGAAAGCAAGCAAGCAAGCAGAATTGGCCTAGAAAAAAAACACACCTCCAGGCAGAAAGACTGTAATGACATTAAGAACACCTGCCTTCCAACAATAGTAGGAATGAGATTACATTTTTACTCTTTTCGGAGTAATATGTATACATGTAACCTAGTCAGTACCTGTCCTTTCATCAGCCAACAGCCACTGCTGCTGTCACAGGACATGTAGAATAAGCTACTGCACCAGCAGTTTAAACTTATGTTGGACTTTAAACTAGAGCAGCTGAAGTGAAGAAGCATATTGCCTTTTGAATTTTTAAAAATAATTTGTTTACAATTCAACTTGAAAAGAATAAGCAGTACAGGTTCTTGGTTGACATTCTGTGTCAAACCATCAAATCCATCTAACCCACTGCTCCAACTTCTAGATTTATGGTTTGTTAAAACAAGAACCTTATTTTGACAACAGTAGCCTTTTTACTTAGTACAGGGAGAGGTTTTGTTTATTCAACTAGTTCAGTTCAAAGGCTTGTTCACTGAAAGCTAAGAAATCAACTGAGAGTTGAAAAACCAGGAAAACTCATTTTTCTTTACAAAACATTAAGAAAAATCAGTTCTGAGGGTGTAAAACAAGCTAGTTTCAAATACTGAAAGGCATGAACAAACAGAAACAATCTGTTCATTTCCCTAAGTATAGATGGATTTTTTAGACTCACAGTTCATTAAAAACTATTTTCCCCATCAGTTTTTTCTTTACACCGCGCTGCCTGACACTTCCTTCGCTTTCCTGTTGCTACTTGAGAATCTTTC
>JANHGN010024345.1:1159-73676 GCA_024605025.1 Megaceryle maxima
AGAAGTACAACATAAAAATAAATAAAATAATCGCTCAAATATAATAACAAATATCCATTTCTCTATACAAAAAAAAATAACATAAAAAAAAAAAAAAAAAAAAAAAAAAAAAAAAAAAAAAATCACAATCTAAGCTTATGATACTCTACCAGGAGAAACAAAATCTAGATGGACAATGCATTAGACATGGTTTTGTGTCACTGGACATAATGCATCAATGGAGACTTCCTGGTTGTCAGAA
Source organism: Megaceryle maxima (assembly GCA_024605025.1). Lineage (NCBI taxonomy): Eukaryota > Metazoa > Chordata > Aves > Coraciiformes > Cerylidae > Megaceryle > Megaceryle maxima. Next base: position 1,401 of record JANHGN010024345.1, read on the forward strand.
ATAACTTATTTAAAACATACTTTCAATAAACTGAACACAGTAAATCTTTTCCCTGAGAAATTAAACAGGCTCTGCAAATTCATTCTATAGCATTAATCCATTACAAGATGAAAAATCAAGAATTCTCCCCAGGTAAGAACTTGGCTTTGCTGAGATTTATGTTAAAACAGAACTTGTCAGAAAGCTGCTCACTTCATGCCCTCAACCAGTAATAAAACCAGACATCAACTCTACTTGCAACCCGTTCCTTCTGACAGATTCAAGCTCAGCTGTTGGGGATGCTTCTGCCTCTTGTGATGCTTTGCACCAAGCAGAGCACACAGCACAAGCTGCCTCTGCAGACGACCGCTCTTAGGGACCACAGGACATGCTGTGATTAACCTGGAAATACAGACAGGTAACTGAGCACAGCATTATTAATATTCTACCCCCAAAGAGTCTTCAGCTTCTGTAAGGGCAGAGTTTCACTGTCAAGCTCTGGCAGAACATAATATTGGATCTTAAAAATAACACTGCTTTGATTATCTTACTTCCCTTTACTCTTTGCTTGAATTCCAACAGGATTTCACTGTCTGCTCTGTCAATAGAGCTGTGTGAATAATGGTTATCTGTTTGGGCACTGAACCAATAAAAAAAAATAGGGAAGAGGAAGAAAAAAACTCTGTAACTCTGTTTTTAAGTGGACTGAAGAGGGACAGAGGACTTAGGAAAAAAGTAATTTCAAGATAAGGCAAAATGTTTGTTTAATCTAAACCAAATATTTTGCTTTTATGTTAATAACCTCTTTTAAAATATTGATTTTTTACATTTTGTTTAGGCCTTGGCCTAGTTCACTTACAAAATATAGCAAACAAAATATAGCAAACAATCATTTAATCTAAAAAATGCTTAAAGAAAACATTTTGACTCTGAACTACTGTTCTCCAATTTTATAAATAAAACTGCCAGTTGGAACAGAAACTTGAGAATAGATGTATTTCAACCCAAACATGTGCTTCTTCAACAAACTTACTAACATGTAAACCAAAAGTTCCTCTTGCATTCTTGGCAAATGCCATGTTCTAAATACTGACTGTCTATAACTAAAGACATTGCACAGAAAAATAAAACTGCTGTGCTGAAATTTCTCTCACCCGAAGCAACAGGGCTAAAACTTTCGTTATCACTCTTCTTTTGTGGGTTTCTTCTGTTCATCACTCCCTGAAAATATGCCCTGGGGTTTTCGCAGGCTTCACCTTTTTGGAGGGGTATAGGAGTGGGTGAGTGCGTGTTGGGGGTTAAATGTTAGTACCAGGAAAAAAAAGGAAGGAGGAAAAGAAAAACGTATGTTTAATCATCTGGCATAACACTGCTGAAATGAGGACAATTGATTTTTACTCCACAACGATTTATGCTCCCACCTGCTCTTTGTTGCTGCTCATGCAGCCCCCCCTCCCCGTGCCCGGCAGAGCAGAAGCTCGGTGAGTCCAGGCTCAAGTGATGGCTGCTGCCCCCCAGCTCAGATAACTCCTGCAGCTTGAAGCCAGCAGCTTATTCCACTGAGAATACTTAAAGAAAGTATCTCTCCACCACACCAGCTATGACAGTAGAATTGCGATGTGTTTTATATCTAAGCTACCACCTTGGCAGATTGTCTGTAGCATGGTGGCTTGCCCCTTACAGCCGGAGTACTGGGACCTGTCAGATATTATTCATTTATCAGATGCGGCTGGGAAGGGTGCACAGAAACCTCTGAAGTGCCTGGGAGCACCTAGGCGAGGCAGAATCTGCTGAAGAAAGTGGCTTTGTGACAGGTCCCAGGAACAGTCATTTAGGTGCTATAGGGACAGAGACACAGCAATGTTGTTCTGGGCACCCCTGGACTCTGCTCATTTGGGTTTGGCACCTGCATCTCCTTATCACTGGGTGAACTGCGCATGAATAAGGAACCAATAGATTATTCGTCACTCTTTAAATACTATCCTCAAAAAGGAAGAAAACCCCACAATTTTAACTCAAGAAAGAAACCCCAATAACCAAGCTGGCAATATAAAAAGGCAAATATTCATCAGTTTTTGACCTGTGATTCTATTTGTTAACTAGGAGTAGAGTAAAACAACCCAAATCCAGCAAAGTCAATGACCTTTGCATTAAACCTTGTTGCAGATCTGATCATTTCTGATAAAACAATGAAGTGTTTGGGTATAAATTACTTAATATTTTTGATTATTTAGAAACTATGCTGTTACTATCACCGAGAAATCTTCTTTTACTAATAATCCTGGTAGGAATCAGTACAAGCAGAAGCAAATTAATAAGTGATGACGTGGTAATTACAACAAAATGGACTGACGACTTGTGGGTACGATTCTGAGTAAGAATGGTTTACAATCTATTCAAGATCATCACTAATAGGCAAGATCTAGTTTACATTACTGTCAGAAACATCTGTAAAATGCTTGGAAAATTAATTGTTACTTTTATGAGTCATACTTGTTACTTCATTAATTTATTGTTGCAGTTCCCTTTACATCTGTTCTCAGCTTGTACTCCTCACCATAATAACTGCTCTGCTCACAAGCTACATGACTAACATGAATTTGAAAAAACTGCAGTTTGCTTCAACATTTGTCTTCTTTCAATCTTTCAATCTATTTTTCTATTACTAATCTAAAATATTTTTATTATATATCTAAAATAGATATGGAAAATGGCAATAAAAATGGTTCCCAAGTTCCTCCATCAGACTGAACCCAACAACAATTAAATGTTAAATCCAGTTGCATTTCTTAGCATCCACATTAAGAGACTGAGAAATTACCTACAAACACACAGCAACTCCTGTTTGGACTGAACTTTTACCTGCTGACCCTGAGCAAAGTCTTGCTGTCTAGTGTTATCTGCAGGTTTCTGCACGCTACTACAACACTGAATTCCTTTTGTCTCACCATACTCAAAGTGCTTGTACCTATCAAAAAGGCTTAAAGGAGCAGATAACAAAAAAGATGATTTTGTTCACTCTCTTAAAAAAAAAAAAAAAAAGAGCAATACTTTTTGGCTATCGTCCAATTGCATTTTGAAATGAGAAAGTGAGAAAGTTTTGAACCATGTTCATGGCTTTGTATCTACTGAGTAGCAACATCAAAGGAGAGCAAATGAACTGGAAAGTCTTCACAGAGTTATTTTCATCTGGTCAATGCACAGTAACATTTGTCATTTCTAATCAAGACTGCTCAAATTCAAATGTCAAATACTTGCAACTATCTGATCAAGTACACATTACATATTCAATTCCTTCTTGAACAACCTAAAACAACTCTCAGAAAAATCAGAAATTATTTTTGGGTTGTCTGCAAATATGAGACAAGTTTTCTAATAAATTCTTTGATCTGAATTCTAGCACCACATACGCAATGATACACTAACACAATCCAATTTTAAGTATCATCATCCATTTTCCTGTACTATTCTTTTGGCTTCACAATATTGTCCAAAATCATCCATCTTCCTTTACTAGCTAAATAAAAACCACTTTGCTGAAAATAATTGTTTGGAAGTAGTATGCAATATAGCTCTTTTCCCATTCTATGCATTACTTCATTGCCTTTCCACACATTATTTAATTTCATTTGATTTATTACAGTACTGTCTTCTGATGCTACAGAAGATGTGCACTCGAGGGACGTGGACCAGACACAATGAGTGTCTTGCAAGCATCATATGCATGTTCAGTGACTTATTAACAGAGATTAGAGACACTACTAGGTGGGAGCAGACAGACACCTAACAATGACAGAGTAATGAGATTATTACGGTCTTCTCATTCCCCCTCATCTATGCTAACTGCTGCAAATCACAAATTACAGACTCCCTGAAAACAAGCTGTACATAATATGTGCCCTACACAGGCTCCTTCATTATGTACCCCCTACATTAACCTATTTAAGAAATAAAAAGTAATTTTTGTACCTCTAGATCGAGTGAAAATAAGAGTGCTACATCACTGAAATTCATACCAGACCTTACAAAGGGATATTACTTTGACAGGGAAGTTCTTCAGAGAAACCCTGCAAGCCAGAGCAAGAGATATGTGTGACTTGCTCCTGAGCTGTTCAAACTCAGGCCAGCAGCAGTTTGTTAGCAGGGTCAGTACCACAAAACCTTCTCAACAGAAAGGATGACTTTTTCAAATTGGAAGGACACTACACATAGAATCAGTCTATGATTCTTTGACTACAAGGGGCTCTGAAGGCAAGGTTTCAGTTGGAGAAAGAGGTTAGTCAGCCACTGCTCCCTGCTCATCTCCCAGACAGTTTTCTTCCAACACTCTGTCACAGCGTGGGCTGGCACCATCAGCGTGCAAGAGACGTGGCATGGGAGTAAGACATGGGGTGTGGTGGCACAGCTCCCCCTGCCCTGGGTGTCTCTGCAGAGCGTCACTCCCAGGCCACGCCGTGAGAGGCTCCCGAGCTGCAGAGCAACCAGGGCTGCTGCTCTTTGTCAGGCCCTGCCCAGGCCTGTGGAGCAGGCACTTCATCCTGGTGTACAGCCTCCTGAAACCAAAACAGTTTTGGTTTCTGCTGTACATTGACTTTGTGTGATGCCTGGAACCAAAACAATCTCTCCTGAATAAAGCTTGGAGAGTGAGTCAGTGAGAGAGAGTGGTTGGGCCTCCCCCAACCACATCCATTGCTCCTGCATACTCCGAATAAGAGGGGTTGGCAAGGAGAGGCTGCACACACACATCCCCACCTGGGAGACTGTTGCTCTCAGTAGAAAATTACCAGCTTAGTTTTGCCTAAAGTCAATTATCTCACGACCCTAAAAATACTGATCCTATATGAGGCTCATTGGAGCTCTCCAGGATCTCAGCAGCCCTGAATCTCGCATCTTCCCCTGACCTGGGACAACTCTCTGGCTACACCAACCAACTGCCAAGACCAGAGGAGGGAAAGATACAGTCTGGCTGCTACAGACCTATGGCAGGAGAGACACTGTCCATCTGCTACAGACTGACACAGGACTATGTTGAGTATTTCTGATCTACAGGACATTTTTTTACAAAAATCTCGGAGATCACAGGCTGCCAAATTGAATTTTCAATCCATGGAATAATTCCATCTTATAGGTTAACCTCTATATGTATTTATATATATATATATGTATCTGTGTGCATGTGATTTCCTTCCTAGATCACATAGAAACTATTGCATTTATCATAAGCAAGTGTTTAATCTGATTTAGTATTAATAGATCAGTGTTAATGAATTATTTACTTTAGGGTACTGTGTTACACACACTCCCAACACCTCATATCCTATCCTTTCCCTGCATCCTTACACACAAACATTTGACTGGGTCTGTGACTAGAGGTAGATCTCTCCTTATTCCCCAGAGGAGTTCAGAGGGAAAGGGGGTCTATCCTGAACCTCGTCACCAGACAGGAGGGCTTTCTTACCTCTTTTTTTTTTCCCCCTGTTCCAGCCCCCCCATACCTCTAGACATAAACCATTGACCAGGTCTGGGACTAGGGGTAGATTTTACCTTATTCTCTGAAGGAGTTCAGAGGGAAAGGCGGTCTATCCTGAACCTCAGGACCAGACAGAAGGGCTGCCTTTATCCCCTTCCTTCTGCCCCATTCACAATCCCCATAAAAAGATCAATACCCTCAGCCAAAAATCCTTCTATTGCTTATAGGTTCATTAGTACAAATATTATAATCATATTGCTTTCATTAGTCACACACAAATTTACTCATAAGATAATCAAGCTGCGGGTTTTTTTAATTCCATTCACTTATTTTTGATTAATTGCCTTGTAGTAAGTAATATAGTGACCTTGCCATCAATTGAATCTTGTTTAACTTGGTTGATTCTTTGCTATATTTTACTAATTAGCTAAACTGTTACTCTTGCTTAATAAATTACAGTGCTGCTTTTATCTGAGTGAAGTACATTCCACTCCCTTTTGCAGCAAGCAGAGCCTTGGTTGGGGCTCTGTAACAAGGGGAAGTGTCTTTGTACATTTTCACACCCCCACCACAGGGGGTGACCAGAAGCTGGAGAGAGAGGGGATAATGGCTTATGATCTTTGCTCACCATCTATCAATATATATCAGAGACAAAGGTGCACAGCCAAGCTCCACCTTGCTGGAGGGAAGTTTAGGCCTATGGGATCCCACGGGATCTTGTCAGCAGCAGCAAAGTCCTCTGCCATGGGAAAGAGGACTGAAAAACATGGCCAGTTCCCTTCCACTGCAGTAAACATAATTTAAGCTCCTTTTTGGCAAGGGAAGAGCAGTTTCATAATGAAAAAGACCTCAAGTCTCCATGCTGTGGGGAGCAGTATGCAACAGCCCAGCATTACACCACAGAGCACAGGATAGCAAAGGACACAGCTTCAGCCACACTGTGGATGGAGGTTGAGAAGATGGGCAAAGGGAAGAAGCTGTGATGCCAAGCTCTTCTGCAGTATGCCTGACACAAAAAGGACTGACAGATCAGCTACATGTAACTTCTAAAGAGAACTGAACTAACACTGCAGCAAGAGGAGAGCTCCACGTAAAAAAAGTCTGTCATTTTATGAAAATGAAGATGTCTGGCAGGCACAGATACACAGAAGAGCCAAAGTAGCCTAATCAACATACTCCAGGCCCAATGAACTCTAGTTAAGATGATGATGCACTGGATTTTGTCATTTAATGGGGTCCAAAAGAATGTATTTTTTTATCCCTTTAGACATTCAGTGAGAATACTGAACAACAATGACAGGCACAGATGAAAAGAACGACTGGATAAAAGAATGGATTTTAGGATATAAAGCTGAATTCTACACGAGATACTTCAGTAAATTAAAATAGCAGCACATAATGCAACTACCGTAAATGCTTTCAGCAGAGCAGTTGCTTGCACAGACACTGTGCAATGCTATGCATTAGTGTAAGGCCTCCTGCTATTCCACCTGTAACTGAGAGGTCTCACAGTTTCCCAGGACTCATTACTAGCTTCCTGCTGCCAACTGACCATCTATCCCAGGAAAAATACTTTATGCAAATCTGCCACTTACTCCAGCTTTTATTCAAGAAAACACACCACTTATTGCAATGAGTTAAGATAATATTACAGAAGGAAAAAAAGTTATCAACAAAGCATCTAATATTACAGGATTGACAGAAAAATAAACAAATTCACTTTAAGGACTCTGACAGTCCTATCCTACTGGACCAAAATATCAGAAAAGTTTAAAACTAGTATTAACCACTGCTTCTCAACAGCCTAGTGATCTAGGTATTTGCTTATGAAACATTCTCAGCTAGAAGTGGACAATGATCATGTCTAGTGACAATATTTGCCTCAGACTGGCAGGGTGAGAAGAACATCACAAATTTTTTTCCTTGGTAACTAAAACATGCACAGCATAATTGAAGTGGAAAAGGGTAGTGAGAAACTTCCAATATCTTGCTGAAGAATTAAGTGAAGAAGAGACTTCAAAAGCATGACTTCTTAAGGATCATAGCCACCAAGAACAGTTTGATCAGAGATCAATGAGCATCTGCCATGTTACATGACTTCCTTCCGAGTTGCAAGTTGGAGCATAAAAATGGATGTTGGCACAGTTTTAACAGTGTGAAGTACATGGTGCTCCTTAGCAATACAAGACTCCATCTGCACATAACACTGCAGGGCTGGACCTACAGTTATGATCACACATAAGAAGACACCACTCAGACCAGATTCAGGGACAGCTCTCTGCTCTCTAGGATATTCCAGCTATATTGTTTTATAACAGTCAGGTGTTTATTTTTGCCCCATTTTCACAAACTTGGAAGAAAATCACATATATTTTTAATGTATTTCAGGCGGAGCTGTGCTCTTTAGTCAAAGCAGACATTACTTTATTCTATCAGATCCTAAATGATACAGCATTTTTAACTACTTGCCAATTAACCCCTATTGTTGACTTGAAATTGTTTCCTGTGGTCAGTCTGAGCACCATGTAAAAGAAGAATTCTCCATTTCAGATATACTATCAGGCTCTAAAGTTCCACAATTTTGCCACTTTTGAGATGATAGCACAGTCTCACTGTGACTAAGGACTGCAAAATCATGCTCCATGTAATTGAATCTAAAGATCTGACAACACTGACCTTATCAAGAAATGAAACCTTTGGCTGAGGTTCAAACCATGCAGGAGAAATAAGCTCTTGCTGGTTGTTTGTAAACGTCATATAAAAATGTACTTATTCATTATTAACAACTTGTAAGTGAACACACTGCATGTCTCAAACTGCTGCCAAGAAAAGTATTACTCAGTATGATCGTTTCATTTACGTCTAATTCTTGTATTAATTTTGGCAGAACAACCAAGCATCCCTTGTCATGATTGTAAAAGGGTTATCGTAACAAGATAAACATTCAGACAGCACACTAAAAAGTGGGGATAGAAGAAATGCTAGGGCACAGATTAATTTTGTGAATGCCCACAGCTCTGCTGGCCTTAGTGACAGATCTACTTTAGTAAAAGGTGTGCAACCAAAAAAAAAAAGATTCTAGGGAGAATCAGGCCAGTGGTATCCCACTTTTATTGTGATAAGGCCAGTGGTGACAAAACTTGACCCTGTAGAGGAGAGCCATCTCCTTTAGGATAAAATACAATAGAAGGCTCTGCAGGAGTCACAAAAATCTATGGGATTTTTAAGATGATACCATTACGCACCTTTCTTGTTCCTGCATTCAGCTGTCAGGATGCGGTTTCCAGGTCCACATTTTCCATGGTCAGTCACACATATTCCTTCTGAAACGATCCACTCGTAACACACTGGGTCTTCACAAGGAATAGATTCAATTAAATGTGGACAACCTGCCAGCGTGCCCACTGGCTCCACAATCACTTGCCTTTGTCTCATTCTAAAGCCTGGAAAAAAAGAAACTGAATTAACTGGACAACTGCGAAAAATATTTATACCAATAACCTAGTAGCAAGACAACTCTATAGGGCATCTGGAATTGGCGGATATAAAGACAAACAAGAGTACAACATTTACAACCTGAACTAATTGTGACAGTACCGGGCTGTATGTGGCCACAGTCAGGGCATACAAAATCTAATAAAGTGTAAAAAATGCCAACAACCCACATTTTTCATATTTCTTTTTCCCTTTCATCAGCATTAGACAGAAATATACATGTCCAAATATAGGAATTTGCAACTGATGCATATATTAATGTAATAACAACATTAAGATAAAAGAGAAAAACAGTTAAGAAATTGGAAGATCTAAAGGACATCTATATTCTGCCTGGGAATCAACTAATGAAAAGACTTGTTTTGAGATACAGCAGAGCAGTTTACTAAGGAATTAGTATTCTACTTTATGAAGGTGTAAGGATTTCTGATACATAATGCATATCAGACCTCTCTGAAATGACATTCTATTAAATTGGAAGATTCAAATGTAAAGTGAAAGAAAAAGGTTACGGAAATAATGAAAGAATTGATTACATAATCTACCTCCTTCTGAATAAAATCAAAAGTCATGTTGCTATGTAAAAAGCAGAACTAATAAACAAGTATCTTTCAGCATGTTTTGTTATGTAAATGACACAGAATTCTAAGAAAGGCAGAAGAAAAAATACATAGTGGTCTCTCCTGTGACAGTCTCAGACAAGAGGTAAATACACAGTGCCACATGGAAATACCTTAGCCATGGCACAGAAAAGAAAATGAAAAATAAAACATTCCAGAGAATGTAACAGACCAAACTTCCACCGTTCTCAAACAAGCAAAAAGAAATCATTCAAAACAATTTTTAAATGAAATGCTTTTGCAAAACTTAATATTTAACTATATTATTTGTTGTTATTTCTTTTTTAATTTGAAAAATTCTGACTAGCTCCAGTCACTTCAAAAACTTATGCCATATTCAGAAAAGTGTAATTTCCAAACAATAATATTCATTCCCTGACATGAACTCCAACAGTTATCTTTTCAACTTAGAGCCTTATGAAAGGCTCTGCAGTGAATCTCAGAGTGTCACAGCAGTAGACATGTATGCTGGTCAGTTAAGATCCAGGAGGGTTAAATTATATTTGCATACTCTTCTTCCAGGAATTTAAACCAAATCTAACCCAATCTGTCAGGTCAGTCTAACTCCAAGCTAGAAGGGCTATGGGATACACCTCAGTCTTTATGCCTTCCAACCTCACCCAAGCATTGCCCTCAAATCCAGGCATGCAGCAGGACTTCCAAGGGGGATCAAAGAGGGGACAGCCTGGCACGATGCAGGTCTGTAGCTGCTATCCCAAGAAATCCTCATTTTCTACAAGTTCAGTGCAGGATAAAAGGGGCTGATCCAGGCTGAAAATATATATTTTTTTTCCTTCTCCCAAGAATAACTGCAAAAAGCTTTTAAAGGTCATATTCCACTCCTGTATGCGCATCTAAGAGCTTCAACCTAGATTAGATTAATTTTTTTAAAAAACACCTTAAGCTCCCAAAGTAGAATTTGATAATATTGCTTTTGCAATCTTATCATAACACTTCGCTGCCCTGCTTTACATCACCCAATGGTGTAAAGGCAAGATAGAAGAGCAGCAATCACCTCTTCTGCCATGGTGGTCCTGGCAGTTCTCATGAAGACAGGGGCCCCACACTGACCAGGCAGACACCACACACTCGGACGGGCATGGCACGTTACACAGCTGGGAGGCAGAAGGAGGAGGACCCAGGCAGAGCTTCCCATCAACTGGTCTAGTAACTAAGAGGAGAAAAAAAGAAAGGGAAATAGTAAAGCAGGGCTGTAACTTTGCCCGAATCAACACACAAAGCTCTGGAGTTTACCGCTGGCATTAGTTTTCCAGAACGCATCAAAATCCAGTGCTTTTTCAGGGTCTTATCTCCCAGAGTGAAAAGTTAATCCTGTGTTCAGCAAGACACTTCAAGTTTTATCTAAATCATCCATATTCAGTGGGTTGATTAAGACTATGCTTAATGGTAAAGGAGCGCTTGAAAATTAAATTTAATGCTGATTTTCTACAATGCTGGAGTGACAAACTGGAATCTAATCTCCTGCATGTATGGCCAAAGACACCTCTTTACACTGTATTGAAGAGAAAGATGTACAAGAAGGAAATCCAAAAATCTCATGCTGCAGTTGGGAAACCAGGCAGAGGCAGGTGACAGAAGCCTGAGCATGCGGGAATCTCCCCACACCCATTACCTTCAGGGGTGCTGCCATCTCTAGATTACAGATGCAGGGTCTGGATCTTTGAATTTTCTTCACTTACTTTCAATAAAATGCAGCAGAGCTCCTGGTTTCTTCCACACAGACACATGCAGAGAGCATCTTTCTGGGAGATACTCACTTGAGCTGCCCGCATCCAAGGCACACATAAATCTCCAAACCTCTTCATCCAAGTGATGAGCTGATCTATCTGATCAAATTCTGCCAAGTTTAGTTGATACTGACAATAAATTTGGAAATCTGAGTCCCTTTGTATTTTTATTTATCAGAAGAGATCTCTAGTTTCAATTAATTTCTCTTGCCTTTTTATTTGGGGCACAAGAAGGAAGGCAAAGTACGGGAAAGACTTAAATCTGTCTTCCAAGTCATTATATGATACTGCATTTTAATTACATTATGGGCTGAATTTGGCTGTCTCTTCAGATAAATCAATATCAAAGCGGTCTTTCAAAAGGCAAAGGCTTGTTTGAGTTTACTCTGCCATGGTATTACCAAGACTTCATTAATTTTTACAGCTACTGAGTTTACTTTATCCTCATTTTTATTTTTAATGTTTATTTTTCTTTGCTTCCATGCATGGAATTGACTTGAAAAGAATTTATAAAAATATGCCCAATGTATGAATAATCTTCTCTCTTTCTGATATTTTACCATTTTCTTTAAAAAATGAGTCATTTGAAGAAGAACACTTTTTTTCTTTTTTTTTTTTTTGAAAATAAGACTTCAGTGCTCAAAATCCCAATAAATTTCGATTTGCACATTCTGAAGCTGAGACCAGACCAATATCAGTGCTTATGATTCCAGCTCATCAGTATAACAGGATTAAACTGCAGATGCGATTTAATTCTAAGATGTAAGATAATATGTTAGTAAAAAAGACCATTTTCTGAACGATTTCTGAGACACTGCAAGGCCTTTGACATGTTCATTTTAGAGATTACAACAAGGTGGCACATATCCAATTCACCTGAATGCTAACATAAACAGACCTTGTCTAGAGACCCTGCAAGTAAAGTGACAGGATGAGATAAATATTAGAGTTTTAAGGACAAGAGTATTTATTTTACCAGTAAGTCTCATGCATGGCTTAACCTGCCTTTCAGAATCAAGCTTTGCAAAATTGTATCATTCTTTGAGAGTTCCCTTGAAGAAATGAAAGGATATAAAATCAAGTGCAGATGGTCAAGCAAAGGAATAAAGTCCAGTCCTACTCTGCTCTAACTCAAGGTGTCATTGTTAGCAATGGCTCTCTCTTACTCACCAATTTTTACATTGTTTCTACAGCGTAATTTAACTATCTACATGTAGAAGCCACTAGACAAAACAGGTTGGTTCTCCTGTCCTGAAAATTCACCAGCTATAACCAGTGGTGTCGAAGGTATTTTGATTTCGGATAAAAGAAACCCAGGAGAGATTTATTACAAAACGTTAAAGGGGAAAGCTTTTGTTGGTGGCTGAGACTACCAGCCTTCCTAGACTCATGGAATAATCCTTCCTGTTCCAGAGGAAACCCCTGCCTTCCTCTCCCTTCATACAACCTTTCTGCTCCTCTTCCTCCCTCAGGCTAATGTCCTATTTAATTCCAGTACTGGGAGCTCTTTTCCCAGGACCGCCATCCTACCTGTCACTGAAATAACACTGCTTGTTTACTCACTTCCTTGAATAATTATATACATTCTGGAAAATGTGGATCAGAAAATACACAGACTATTCCAATCAGACATCCAAATATATTCTAGGTCTGTGCTGGTTTATACTCATCACTCTACACTGACTACAATCCTCCAGTGAAAGTCTTCAAGAATAAAACAAGAACATAAAGAAACAAGCTGCATTAATAAATGCACACAGAATACCATGCTTTCCCAAAAAACAGGCAGGTATGAAGAGCCACAATATCCACCACAATAGCCAGAGTGACTGGATGGAGCAGCAGGGTCCTCAATGAAAGAGTTTCATCCTTTCTTCAGCCACGTGATTACAACTCTGATTTCAATCAGTTTTATTTAAAAGCTTGACGTGATTTTCTATTGCAATTCTTTCATACTCTAATAATTTTTTTTTTTCCCTAATGAACTATAAGGTGGGATTTTCCTGTGAACCTTTTAAATGTCAAAATTCTCACACACTGCAGCCTCCAAAAAGGCACAGATAGACTTGCTCAGGGAAAAAAAAATACTCATTTTATGCCTATGATAAATGAACACAGATGCTCGGACTGTCTTTATGTACTAGAAAGCCTTCTGATTTTGCTCAATAATTGACTCTGTAAAGGCATTTTCCTACATCCTGATTGAAAAAGTGCTTTTTGTGTAATTATTTTCCTGGGAAAAATATCAGCCACTTTTGGGGAGGGAAAGGCAAAAGCCAGGGAAGAGTGCGAGGCCATATCTCTAATTCAAGTAGCAGCTTATTTATTACGCTTGTTCGTACCTTTTAAAATCCCGTGTTCTTCCCAATCTGTAGAACAAACTTGAAAAAGCAATCAAGTACTAATCTCAGAGCCTCTAAAACATTGCACATTTCTATAGCTGTTACATTGAATCTATCCTTAATAAATGTGACTACAGCTGTTCCCAGCACCAGCGTCTGCCTCAAGTTTGAATTTTACTATTTGCTGTTATTTTCAGGTTATTGCTGCCAGCAGGAGATAATAAATTGGGTTCCAAAGTATCTTGTTTCCCTATATATTTTTACTGAGGTAGTAGTGATTTGGAGGAAGAGTGCAAGAGGAAATCAGTTCTGATACGATTATTTTCATAATGCAATTTTAAGCTAATAAATAAATTATCCGTGAACACAGTCATACAGACACATACTTGCAGGCATACACACCAACACTATGTTAAAAAGCAACAACGAGCAAACAGAGGGAGAAATGTACAGGATGGCATTTTGGTTGCAGTGATTCCTTTCAAATTTAGTTTTTCAACTCCTCAGGAGGTAACTAACACTTCCCCCCCACAGACCTTAACTTCCTTTCCCTTTTACAGGGAAAAAAAAAAAATATTTCTGATATTAACACCTAAATGAGGCATTTCTAAATATCAGTAACATATCTGGAATATACACAAAGAGTATCAGAACTGTCTCATATACTGGTGTGGCCAGATTTTAGCTAATATTCAATTCTCAAGACAATAAATCCAGATATTTACCATTCATTTTGTCAAAACAAAGCCAAAGTAATGATTGCTGGGGTACAAGAAAGAGATGGTTTATCTTTGTGAAAGTTCTTACTGCCTTTTGCCAGGACTTATAAACCAAAGACACTTGGATCAATACAAAGGGAAATTACTTCAGAAAATCACAGAGGAATTAAGTTGTGTTATCAAAACACCTACATGTGTAAAACATAATAGGAATAAACTAGCACAACATTTGTAAGTAATTTCTCTAACCTTAAAGGCTTGTTTTTATAGCAAAAACAAAAGATTAGACAGAGGAGAAGCAGTGAATGTAATTTAACTAGCCTGGAAATGGCACCAGCCCTAGTCCAGTGCATCCTTCCATTCAAAAAGTCTAATGCCCATGCCTGATGGAAAAGGTCCTTTTATTCCTTTAAGAACAGTCAATTAGTTTTGAAGCGACAAAGTACAAAGTTGAAGTCCTATTTTCAATTAAAATCTATTTAACAGACAAGAAACAAAGTATGAATAGAAGACTAATCACAGCATGAAAGAGGGTTAATAGCAGATTGCCAAGAGCAACGACAGTTTAATGTATTTCAGAACAATAAAGATCCTGGCAATTTTATTGAAGTGACACAGACTATTAGCACTCCATGGAATGAATTGTCCCTGTGTCCATATCCTCTGCTCTACAACGGGATCCTGATCCCAACTAGGATATTGTGTTGCTTTACCACAGCAGAAGTTACAGAGATTATCAACAGAAACCACAGAGCTAGCAAAAATTCAGAGTCAGCATGGGACTTCCCACCAGCAGTCACACAACTGAGCAGACCAGAAGTGACAAGTCATTAAGAGTGTCCAGAAAAAAACAGTGGAGGCAACAGGGATGCTGGGATGCCAGTGAGGGAAATGACAGGAATTACAATGGGATTCTCCAGGATGTTTGAGCCTTGTCGTCTGTTACCTGGAAAAGGCCACCAGATGCTGCAAGTTACTGGGACAAACTGCCAGAGAGGGCGAGAGAAGCCACAAGGAAGAAAACCCAATGCTGGGGATATACTTCATGAAAGCCTCATGAGACTTTGAACTTTGCCAACTTTATTAAGTTTAGCATTCAACAGCAAGGAGCACCACGAAGCAGGAATCTGTTCCGTGACTGCCACATCACTGCAGGAGTCCTGAATGAGAAAAGCACCACTAGATGCTCTGATACTGGGATGTGGTACAGGTGACCCAGAGATAAGCCAGTCCACCATGGCATTGCTGTGCCAGCTCAGATCCTGAAAGCAGCAGGACTGCTCCACACAGAGCTGGCCCAAGTTCACAAGCTTTATATATCCCAAGTGTCTCCTGTTCCAGGACCAGCCCAACCAGCACTGGCTTTGTCGCATCTCCCCAGTGTCCCAGTTTGTGATATAGCTTTGTATATACAAAACCTCTTATTTTTTCATCTGACTCAACATTATTGTTTGAGTACAATGCAGGTCCCCATCCTCATAAGAACAAGGAGACAAAATTACACAAAACAAACCATCACTGTTTTGAATAAAATTAATCCAGCTCCAGTGGCAGAAAATAATGACAAAAAAATGAAATGCTATTAAAAACTTAGCTTTCAAAGAGAAAACCCTGAACTAAAACCTAGAATCTCATGTGAAATGACTGGGCAGCTAATGATTTGCTGCATACCAAAGCCAGCTATATAAATAAAAGTATTTATAAAGAGATAAATATTTCATGGTCATATCAAATAACTTGCTGACAAAAAAAAAAGGCATGTTCTTTATAAGGCACCTTTTAGAAGGCACACTTCTTTCACTGTCAAAGCCTTTTTAAACATTATTCTCTTCATTTTACTTTAATTAGTTTCTAGACATGAAAGAACTCAAAACATTACACCTCTAGAAGACGTTAGGGAAAATGTTTTTTTCCCTTAATGGATTCAAACTAAAATTTCTGAAATACACATTTAAACACTACTGTCAAGCACTGCAATGATCTGAATAAAATAATTTCCTCTCTTGCTTCTAAAGGGTTTCCCCCAAAGAAGCCAGCTGTTACATATTTATTTTTCCATTATGTGAGTTGTATCTCATGAATCTTGTTCAGCAAGCTGAACAGAATTTGGTGAGCTTACAGATCAATAACTCGGCATCCCAGCAATATAAATTTGATACAAACTTGCCTGAATGTATTTTACACTTCAGAGATGTATTTCTCATCTTTTCAAGCCATTTCAGTCATCCCAATGATAAATAACTAGTTTGGGATGAGAGGGATCCTATGAGGGGGTTTCTTCCACCTAAGAACATCGTTTCTGTGATTCAGGTCAACTAAGCCCCAGGCTGGGTACCATGAACCAGTCAAAGAAAGCTTTCATCACACCACCATTAGATCTCTCCTTACTATGGTCCTAGTTAAGTTTTCTCATTACTAAAACACTCTAACCTATTCCTTTCCAATTTCATAAACCAGAAAAGGACAACAGTATTTAAATGTCAAAGTCCCTAAATTCTCACTTCCATAGAGGAAATCAATCTTCTGATACCCGCAGCTTCACCAGCATAAATTTGAAGAAAAACAAAAAGACAACAGTGTGTGCTTAATACAGGGCTCATCCTCCATACATGGTTCATATTCATTACAAAAGTGCATAACTTGTGCCAACTCCTACAGGCACCTTATCTCCATCAATACAGTCTTTTCCCAATAAATACGCAGGATCATAACAGCCACAAATGACAACAACCTGCACGACCAACTTACTGTTTCTAAAGGGTCAGACCTGCTGGCTCCCAGGACAGCTGGCACCCAAAGGAATGATGGCACATTCAAACAGCACTCTTCACTGGTATTTCTCTCTTCCTGAAAGTATTTCCACAGTTTATTGAACAGATGCCATACGTACCAATTTGAAACACTAATCCCCCAGAAGACAGGCATTGGAAGATCATGATTCAGAATAGAACAAAGAACTTGCAGGGGAAAAAAATGTGGCACCCCCATTAGGAAACAGAGCGTACAGAGCAAAGAAGGCAAAACCACATATTCTTAGAGCTTGAAAAGACAAAAGGGCAGAAAGAAAGGGATGAGAATAAACACAGAGTAATATGAAAGGAGTCCTCAAATGATCTCTATGCAATTCCAAAGAAGGAATAATTTCTGGAAATTCAAATACAGTGCCCAAACTTCTCCCATATGGAAATGAAATAGTCTGAAAAGTTCACTCATCAAATAAGAAAGTATTAGGAAGTTTTGTCTTTGAGAAGTGGGGGAGAAAGCTCAATATCTTCTGGAAAACAAGAAAGTACAAAGGCCATAAAAATATAATTTTGAGACTCATATAAATAGGACTCAGATTGAAGTGCAAGGGAATACTCAATTTCAAACAATTTGGGGATTCTTTCAGTTAAGCAGCTTGGAAGACAAAAATACATATAGGAATACAAATAGGAATAGATCAGAAAGTAACCATTAGACCTGAAAGGTACTTGAATATTTACTAAATCTTGAATTGTAAACAGACTAAAGGAGTTTTTGCTGCTACACGTAGTGACACACACATTTATTAAAAAAAAAATCTCATGTAAGAGGACCCAGACAGAATTCCAACCTAAAAATAAAGCAAAAATGGCAACAGGCTGGTGAACTACAGTGGAAGAAGTCAAGAAATTATATCTGCTAACAGGTGAGCATAGAGTATCTCTTGAAGGAAAGAGAGGTATAGAAGTATTAATAAAGATTTCTGTAAGAAATAGCTTTGCAGAGTAACACTAAAAGGTATCTAAGAATAATGAAGGCACCTCATATAGGTGCTACTGAAGTCCAAGATGAAATTAAAATAATATATATGGAGACACATATGATGGAGACACTCATTGAGAAAAAAAAATAAGGAAACAAAACATTAGAACCTTGAAGAGGTATGAGAAATTAATGTGGATTTTCAGATGGAAAATAACAAAGATTAAGAAGATACGAAACTGCAAAGATTTGCTGGTGAGATGGTAATAAGAGATACATTTTATTAGCCAAGTTTACTGTGCTGGGTAAACAATATAGACGATTCAAGGAAGAACAGCATTTCACAAAGGTCTTTTCAGTCCTATAATTAAAACTTAAGCAGACAGGCTCCAAAAAACATTGTAAGAAAATTCTGAGAGAGAGATAAATTGGATCTCATTCAAATAAGTAAAAAAGAAAAAATGTCAGGATACATAAGGCACAAATTTTGCAAAAGAATGACAGCACAGGCAGATCCCTAGTTAGAAAGCTGAAGAAA
This sequence comes from Megaceryle maxima, assembly GCA_024605025.1. Classification (NCBI taxonomy): domain Eukaryota; kingdom Metazoa; phylum Chordata; class Aves; order Coraciiformes; family Cerylidae; genus Megaceryle; species Megaceryle maxima. The sequence goes on from JANHGN010024345.1 coordinate 20,038, forward strand.
ATATGGAGAGAAGAGCAATCCCAGTCACTAGGGACAGCAGGTAATTAGTTCAGAGAAAAGAGGAGATGCTTCTGGGGAATTTTATAAGGGATGCCATCCACCAGACTACTGATAAAGAGTTATAGTCTCGAGATAAATCCAAAAAGCAAAATTTAATTAGAAAACAAAAGGATACTCCCTGGCCTTCAGGAGAGAAGGTAAAAAATTCCTGAGAAAGAAGATTAATTGTAGGAACCTTATATGTTTATTAACTGTTTGAACATAAACACAGACACCACCTCCAGATTCTAAGAGGAATTTTCATTCCTATGCATGGACTGATTAGAGATTAAAACGGGTCTGGTTTTCTATGATCTCAGAGTCTCTGCAGGATGCTAGGACACACTGGGCATCCAGAAATTCCCATATTATTGGACTTATTGTGATTGAGAGTTGTATTACCAAACAAGGAGATGCCATAAACCGATCACTGCATAATATTCTTCCACATATCTTTTCTGTAGGTACACTGGGGATTGTTAGCGATGTTTGCTCAGATTAATTAACATTTATTGTGGGAAAAATTTACACATTTCAGATAGCATTTTATAAAATCAAAAGTTACAAAAATCTCATTTGAATCCAGAAAAGCCCATTCAGAAAGAAAAAAAAAGATATCTGTCCCATGTTAGCAGTGTCTGGCTTTGAAAATAAATTGAGGATCTGCATTTCTACTTTACTTAAAGAGCTTCCATACAAGTGAACAATTTTACATTCAAAAAAGAGGTACAAAGAACCATTGTTGCGTCTGTGGTTTGTTCTGGACATGGGACATTGAGGAACAGGGATCAGGGAGTATCCAGAGAAGAAGGGATGAATGGGTAGAAGAGCTGTAGCATAGGTAGCTCACTTGCATACTCTGTGTTACTTTTTGTTCAATATTTGTCACCTCCTTAAAAGCAGTATAATTTCAAACATGTAAATGTGCTCCTTCCATCTCTGGATATCAAAAGAATGTTGGTAGATTGCAGTAGTAGATGACCACCTCCCTCTGAAAATCAAGCATTGTTAATTTAAATGTGTTAAAATTCAATGAGGTACAAAAAAACCCCAAAAACAACCAAAACAAAACAAAACAAAACAACCAAAAAACCCACTAGGATGTGTTTCAAGCTAATTATGTTAAAGGTGTCTAAATTAACAAAAGCCTCACAACCGAGTGAAGATGTAGATTCCCTTGCACAAATAGCTAACTTTAAAAATAGTCCAGTCTCTTAACTCACGTACCTATTCACTGGCTTACCTACATACACAGAAATACAGCTATCTGTATGACATGACACTACACATTTATCAAGTGTTCCTTGCCAGCTTCATCTAGAAGTAAGAGTCTCAGAATGCAAGAATATTACAAAGAACTTCAAAAATCAGAAGACCTTCTGCCTTTAAATACTCATTACCCATGTTAAAAGTATGGACTTCCTCTTTAAGGCCTAAAACAATGTAACTTCACTTGGATCAAGAGAGGAATTTCTTAGTTATATCTTCTTTTGGGTGAGAAAGACATGAAACCTTATCATTTCATTTCTGAAACTAACACCTGAGTGAAAGTTTTCCAGTTCCAGTATCAAGTTGGGGTTTTTTTATAATCAAAATATAGAAAGAATTCAGCAGATTTAACCTTCTGAGTAACTGCTGTATAGGGACACAGGAAAACAGGGTCTCCCTTTCTAAATATACACATTTTAATAAAAGAAGAAATAGATGGGAAGACTAAGCAAATGAAAAACGTGAGAGATATCCTTGGGGGATAAAAGAGTTTTGACCAATAGGTACAAATATATCACAGATGGTACCTGTCTCCAACTAGGATTCAACATATTTTATCCAAGAATACCGCTGAAGAGACCACGGGACAAAATCTTCTTTCACATATGTCACTGGGCCTAGATCCAATTTCTCATTGGAAGTAACCAGAAGAGTAACAACTGTGATGGATGGTAATATCCTATTAGACTCGCTTGTTCAATTCCTGAATTATCCCTTTAAGGCCACTCAAGAGAAGAAAGAAAAATTACTGTCCATTTGATGGTAGCAATTAGACTCTGTATTTGCTTATACACAGAAGGACTAACTTCCTCATCTTCTCCCCATCACTGAAAAAAATGGTACAGTGAAATATGAGATGCCCTAGTGATGAATAAAAGTATTCTATCAGCTCAGATCACCAAAGAAGAACCCAGGAAAGATGGCATTCCTTACTTATTCAAAGAACAAAAATTGATCAGCCAGTAAATGAGACACACTGACTATTACTGCACAGGGAAAGATAATAGGGAAGGCCTTTTTCTATATGCACACAACTATGTTAGCAGTAGATGGGGTTCTCCTGTTTAAGGACTACTACTAATCTGCACTACTGCCTTGAATTGAGCAGGGTTTCTGTTGGGAGAGGAAGGTAGAGCCAGGTGTTTGGGAGAGGTGAAGCAACAACTATGCATGGACTGATTAGAGATTAAAACGGGTCTGGTTTTCTATGATCTCAGAGTCTCTGCAGGATGCTAGGACACACTGGGCATCCAGAAAACATTTGCTTTGCCTTTGTAAGTAAATAAATCTAAGATATGTTATTCTGTTCTTATTATCTTACATCTCTGCTCAAAAACATATTCTGCAAGAGCACTACATAAGAGTAAATAAAGCAGCCTACGATGAATTATTCATCATGCATCCATATCTACTCATTATTCTTCTAAAAGAACTATAACTCACTTCCAGAGTCCAAAAAACGTCTGTCTGCTCAGAAGTTGTGACAATATTATTTTTGCTTTCCCCTTCAAATCACAAGAAAGATTGTGTATCAATCTGAAGTAGAAGGTAAAGCCTTATCAGAATGGAGTGTGACATCTTTTTTTATACTCTAAACCAGGACTAAAATCACAAATTTTAGTGCTGGGCTACCTGATACACTAAAGAGGAAGAAAACACACCACCAAGAAAACTCCTTCATCCTTTGAAACCCTCCCACACAAGTAACCTATAGAACCAGCAGCAATTCACTCCAGAAGGTTGTGGCTCCTGGCAGTTCCTCAGGACTCTGAGGACCATGCCCTCCTGCTCCCTCTGATGCTGAGTTAACACCTCCCTGTGTAAGCATGGATACAATGAGGGCATCAGCTAGACAAAGCCTTGTAATGATTTCATGTTCCCTACTTTTTTTCTTCCTCACATTTCTCTTACTCAGATCTACTTGGGCCAGACATTTCAGAATGTCCCTACACATGTACCTTCCTTCAGTCGGTGCATCCCAAGATCCATGGTGATCTGGACACAGTAAACCTCCCGGGTTTGTATGCCACCTCCACAAAGGCCTATGTGCTTGTGGTGGCGAGGGTCCTGCTGGTCAAAGAGGAGAGACACTTGGCAAGCTTTCCATTCAGAAGTCCTCCAGGCAAACCTTTAGAAATAAAAGAGAGAGGGTAAAACTAGTTTTTGAAAGGCTCTGAGCAAGGGAGTGGTACTTTATTAGATGACAAAATACAATATGTTTAATCTTTATAGTAGCACTTCCCTGTCCAAAACAGGGAATCCTTTTAAACATTTTCAATGTTAAATTTACAAAAGGTTAACTATTTGCTATTTGTCTGGAGTACTCGTGTAAAACTTTTCACATAGCACTAACCTCCAAAGCATTCTGAAACACTAAATCATCCTGACGACATCTTTGAGCAGGGTGCAAAGTTGTAACGAAGATTAAGAGGTTCAATTAAGTGTGAAAACTAGTTTTCAAACATGTGGCTCAAACCACTAAACCACGTCTCTCTGCCTAGAGCTGAATGCCTCACTCTGAAATCCACTTAATAGCTAAAACCCAACATATGTCAACAGAGCACCAAGCACTGGGCAGCTTTTCTACAGGTGACAGCTTTATAAACGCTCAGGGTACAACCAATTTCTTCAAGGGATTGGCTAAAGTAACAGTCCTCTCATTTCACTTTCCAGAAGTTCTGACACACAGCAAGCTCTAGATGAAAATATTTTCATACTATACTCCACTCACACCTAAAGAGCATTAATGGTTTTCAAGGAAGGATGATGTTCTTGGACACAGATACATGAATTCTGTACAGACAATTGTCATTAGCATGGACCAGCTTAAATGCCAGGAAGAATTTATTAAAAATAAAGGGAAAACAATATTGTGTATCAGTGGAAAGCAAGAGTTATTTCCCCATCATCTTTGAAAATGTAGAGCATATTTTCCATACAACAGTTTTCACAGGCATAATTCATTTTGATTCCCTAGGTCACAGTATCTCTGGAGTGAATAAGAGCTTGAAGTCTTTCTTAGCTTCCCAAACGCCCATCTTAGACAATTTTGCTTTTATAACCAATCTGTTCACACTTCTGCTGCTTTATTCCTTTGCTCCTTTAAATTTTATAGTTTACTTTTTCCATACGATTTTTGAGTTTTGTGTAATGTAAACTATGTAAAATAATTCCCCTCTTTTATCCTCAAGTCTCTCTCCTATTACAGCAGATCCACGGTTGTAAAAACTATCTATGTTTGTTAACCTGCTGATTGATCACTGTAAACTCAAGCACAATGGGGTGTCTCTGCAGCAATTTCACGTTGTAATTCTGTGCATTCTCCATAGTGAGTATCCGTTCCTGACTACAGCTACAGTAAGGAAACATGCATCTCAAAATTACATTGAAAATAAATACATTAGTTTGTCTGAGCAAACTAACTCTTTTAACTTCTTATGTTGCAAACACAAGCATAAGAATTGTTTTTTCTTGGCACTTTCAAATTTTGCAACACTCATGGAAAACATTTGTGAATACTGCCAATTACTTTTAATTTACAAGTACTTTTCAGATGAGCTGTCATGCTCTCAAATAATATACAGTGTCATGTGCATATTTGGATACACTCACAGGGTTTACTACCTACAGAGAAAACAATAAAGAATATACTTTTCACATGACAGGCATGAACTACTTGAACTCCCACAACATATAAAGCACGGCCATGAATTTTTTTTTTCTAGTAGTCTCTTTTGGGAATTCCTAACCACATTTCTCAGGCCTGCAGTGTTGAAAGCAAACTTCCTCTCATCACAAAGGCAATGAAAACTGCTCTTTATCAAACACTGGGTCAAGAGGATACCTCCCCCACACTAGGACATCACGCTCTTCAGGTTTAGGCTTTCAAAACTGAAAGTTTAAATATAGAACACACACATCTTTTTTCTGCAGCCACAGAAATAATTGTTTTAGGGGTATATTTCTTAAAATAATAATTGGCTGAAGAAAAACTGATTATCAATATCTGGCTTTAGTAGGCAGCTGTGAACTCTGGATCCTAAAGACTCATTTGCAGAGGTGTGAGCACCTGCTTCTCTTATTCAGTGTGAGCTGTGGGAGTTAACACCTATGAAAATTAGGCCATCAGTGATTAAAATTATGCAAAATAACTAAATCTGAGCTCAGAGATAATTAAACTTCATCAGACTCTGAATTGGAAAAAAAAAAAAAAATCCCTTTACATATTTTCACAGAGTAAGTGGATACTGTGCTACACTGCAGAGAAGTCTTTAGTGAGCACCTATCAGGTTCTCCAGCCAGCGCCAGCTCTGCTATGAGCATCTTAAAGCCACACCCCCATCAGCCCATCTTGCTTTTTCCCAGCTGTCCAGAGCTCTCCAGTAACAAATCTTGACCCCAAAAGCACTAGCTGTTTAAAAGCTACACATTTTCATGACCATTAACAAGCCCACTACACCAGAACATATCCAAGGGACTGCTATCCCACTGAGCAGGAAACCTAATGCAAGGCCTTTCCAGACGGACGCTGTGACCTCAGACAGCTTTGTGGCAGACTCTTTGCAGGGTTTTAAGCAGCGTGGCCAATGCTTGGTATTACTTTGCCCATCTGTGGGCTATACTAAAGACGATGAGAATTAACATTACTTAACAAAGAGAAACTGACTGTGTAATCTCTATTTATATTTAATCAGAAGCTTAATAGCCATTAGCAAAAAACCAAGATTACTGGCTGGCAAATACTTGGGGATTTTTGTACCTCAGGCAACCTTAGGCCAATACTTGCAAATTATTATCAGTATCTACAGCAGGTTTAACACATAATGGTAATTTCTCCAAAACAGACCAAAGCCACTGCAGCTATTCCGAAGAGTGACAGACCTCAGTGATGATGGCTAGAGGACTAGCTAAGTAACTTCCCAGATGGGGACCTCCAGAATCCACAGAGTTATATCATTCTGCTGCAGAAAACGGGCAAGAAAAACTGCTGCTTCAGAAACAATAAAGTGCATGGCTTTAGGTATCTAGGAGGGAGCCTGGCTGATAAAGCTGAACAGCTTTCCAAAACATCATCCTGCAGGTTTCTGTTTACAATCCAGGCAAAGCACTCTGCACCTTGCACTCTGACATCCAGCCACAGCTGCAGAAGTGTCCAGCACGGAGCCAAAGAACCAAAGCTTTACCATGGATGGTTCCTGGAGGCAAAAAAGCTGCCCAGGTGAATGAAGGTCACTGCAGCATGCCCAAGACCTGTGAAGGTCAAAGGGCTGAAAAGCAGTGTTGCTACCACTTCCAAAGTGTAACTCCAGCAGCTTACCAGCACGGTTCACTGCATTTCCTTTTAAGTCTTTCCTACTTCACACTAATGCCTGTCTTTAATTGAGGCACATAATAGGCCTCATTTACGAAGTGATACCATCACACCTGTATCTCAGCAGTAACCTCAAACCTTTTGAAAATACCAGGTCTTAAAACTTTCCCATTTTCCATCCTTTAACTTCTGAAAAGCTTTGAATTTCCAACAAAGAGGGTGGTTTTTTTTTTTCCTAAATCCCTGCCTTTGTAACATAGCAACCACAACCCAAATGAAAGATTTAAAGACATAATCATAATTCTGGAAAAATCTATCTAGTCCCCGTGAAAATGAAAGCTACACATCAAGGATAAAAATGATATAATACATTGTTTTAAAGCTGATGACTCAGTGACAGTTATGCAACAAACAAGTGTTCAATATCTTTCCGATTTATAGTAACCTCTTGGTCTCTTTAGTCTACAGGACTGATGCTCTTAGCACTTGCACAAGTTTTATACCTGTATGTACCCATTCGCTTTAATTGAACTATCCCAAATTTATCTCTCAATAAAAGGAAGTGGAATCACCTCCTATGTATTTAAACTTTTTAAGCACTTAATCTAATCCCTTCAAAACAAATAACCAGAAGTAAAACAAAGAACAAAGCTCTGGACTCCTACATGCAGTTAAAGTGTTTTATTTTCTTGTATTTAAACTATTGATTAAAGATGTTATTGTGGACTTCAGACATAAAATTAAAAGGTCTTCCCCTTTAACAGCAAATTTACACCAATTACCATGTACCTGTGATGGGATCTTTAACTTGCAGGCTTGCCATGGACATGGAACTAACACTCAATAGTGCAGTTTTGAATTAGAAGGTTGGGGGTTTTTTTCCCCTCTGGCTACGTTTGGGAGGCTGGAATATAACTTCACCCATCCTCCCTGCTGTCTACAACTGCAAGTGCTACCTCTTCATTAATGACACAGACAGTGGCATTGAGTGCACCCACAGCAAGTTTGCTGACAATACTAAACTGAGTGGTGCAGATCCAGAGGGATTGGATGCCACCCAGAGGGACCTGGACAGGCTAGAGAGGTGGGCTCAAGTGAACCTCAAGAGGCTCAACAAGGCCAAATGCAGGGTCCTGCACATGGGCCAGGGCAACCAGCATTATCAATATAGGCTGGGAGAGGACATGCTAAAGAGCAGTCCTTTGGAAAAAGACTTGAGAGTACTAGTAAATGAAAAGCTGGACCTGAGCCACCAACATGCAATGGCAGCCCAGAAAGCCAATCAAATCCTGGGCTGCATCAAAAGAATCATGGCCAACAGATCAAGAAAGGTGATACTGCCCCTCTGCTCTGCCCTGGTGAGACCTCACCTAGAGTACTGTATCCAGCTCTGGAGCCCCCAGCACAAGAAGGACCTGGACCTGTTGGAGTGGGTCCAGAGGAGGGTCACAAAAATGATTAGAGGGCTCGAGCACCTCTCCTATGAAGACAGGCTGAGAGAGTTGGGGTTGTTCAGCCTGGAGAAGAGGAGGCTCCAGGGGGAACTTACAGTGACCTTCCAGTACCTGAAAGGGGCCTATAAGAAAGTAGGGGAGGGTCTATTCACAAGGGTGTGTAGTGACAGGACAAGGGGTAATGGCTTTAAGCTAGAAAAGGGTAGATTTAGGTTAGACATGAGGAAAAAGCTCTTTAATATGAGGGTGATAGATCACTGGAATAGGCTGCCCAGAAAGGAGGTGGAGGCCCCACCCCCGGAGACATTCAAGGCCAGGCTTGATGAGGCTCTGAGCAGCCTGACCTAGTTGGAGTTGTCCCTGCTCATTGCAAGGGAGTTGGACTAGATGACCTTTAGAGGTCCCTTCCAACCCAATACATTGTGATTCTCTTGAGCTGCTGGATTTAATCCACGATACATACCTTCATTCAGTCGTGGGCTGTTCTCTGTCCCTGAATTAGAAACCAGCACATAGAGAAAACCCTTCCTTCTCCTGCTCAGAGACTTGCTCTCTTTCTGGTCTATGTCTGGTCTTTGCTGTGCCTGGAGCAGGCTTTGGAAAATTCTTACCCAAAGAATAAAGCTAAGTTTGTCTTGAAATAAACCAGAAAATAGCAAAGAGAAGATTTCCAGGAACTGGGAAAGTAAATAGGACTTGCACCTGAAAAGATTTTAAGACTAATCTGATTAGGCAAACACAAGCCAGAAAGAAAGAGTGAACAGTTTGTGTTGAGACCAGAAAAATGAAGGAGAAGCTCCTTTTATTTCTGCAACTCAATCTCCTTAAATTCATCATCTCCTTCTAAGGAGAAGAAAGAAAAGATAACTGCTTGGTAAGCCTCAGCAAAGCTACAGATGAGGTGGCATATACTTAAGGGGAAGAAAAGCATAATCTTTCTCAGTATTACACTGCAAAGAGAGTATGCTGAAATAAGGAGACAAGTAGCACCAAAGACTTCTTATATTATTTCATGGGGATTAACACTGCATTCCTCTATGGCCAAAAGCTACTGCCTTCTGATCTGAAGTACTTCCAGTACCTTGGTCACTAATCCTCAAAGACCAACACCAAATCACCAGGCCGTAAACTGTAAACGGACCAACGACATCCTTTACCAACTGCTGACACATAAATAACATACTTAGAGATGTTTGAACTCTGTTCATTAATACAAAATTCTGGCCCTTACAGCCTTATGTCCAGTAGACCCACAGCACAAACTGCAACATTACAGTTTTTTATTCCTGCTTGTTCTGCAGTATTGAATGGCCAAATCCAAGTCTACTAACTGGGCAGAAGTGGTGAATTCTCCTCAACACTGCCTAGCATGAGAAGGTCATAGCCTACAACGTGCATTTTGAGATAACATCCCTAGACATAACAATTAACTGAATACCTGAGATTTTTTTTTCCTGTTTTGTATTATTTCTAGTTAAGTGGCTCTATTAACCTGTAAATCTCATGTTATTTTTTGGGCTAGCTCATTATGCAGTTAATCCCAGCTCACACAGATATTCAGTGAAGGTGCTGCCTGAAGGACTGAATGTGTACATGTATGGCAGGATGGGGAAGGTTTAAGAGTTCATAGGTTCATGAAAACCTGGACACAGCAGCAATGTACTGAAAGAACTACAGGTTTCCTTCTACAGCAAGAGTGGCACATCCAGAAAATTATTGGTGTTATGCAGGTTCTCACTGTTTGGGGTCTCCTGGCTCTGCACCAAGTGCCTGCAATCATTTGCACTTTAATACAATGCATGTCATAAAGTAGAAGTGAGCATCTAGGGACAGATCCATGTCTGTTCCCTCCCTGATGAACTACAAGCCAGTCTTACCCCAGTCAGGTGTCACCGGCATCCACACTCCTATTCAAAATCAGCAAGACAATGTGTTAATCTGTTGTCTTTGAAATCAAGGTGCGTTTGGGCAGGAGCAAAAATCACTCTCTAAGAGCCTTTTCATAGGAGGTAATCAAGCATCAGAATTTTTGGGTTTTTATACTTCCTCCCTTCTGCAAGCAGGATGCATAAAAATGATTAGCATTTGATTTTGTATGAACCCAATGATACAGAGACACTTCTACAGGTTACACCCTCCTAGGAAATGTATCTTGCAAAGGCTTTATCAAAGGTTTTGGCAGTATCTGGCAAAGCCCCAGAACTCATGACCTGAGCACTGAACAGACCTCTTATAAAATACACTGATTCACAGACAGGGAGATTTGTCTGCATGCATATAAAAATTTATTAATTTTGAAGCATTTTACAGTCAATCTCAGAACACGTCACATGACAAATTAAGTGATAAAGGGTTTTTTGCAAAGAAAACTAGCAACCCCCTTCGCTAGCCTTGCCACACATAACAGCATGGATTTGTGGATGAGAAAGAGTGAGATCCTCACCTTCTGCCAGAACAAAGTGCTAGAAACCAAGCAAATACTCAAGGACTGCAAAGTTTCCCATTTCAAGAAATACCCAGAGAGAAGCTGAGTAAAGTCCAAGCTACTGAGCAGTTCCCATTTTCCTCAAGGAGGACTGGGATTTTTATGGGGAGATAAAGGGGAATCGTTAAACCTTATGTAAAAATTATAATTTAAAAGCCAGTAAAAGCAGAGCCATGGAGATCCACCCAGTCTCCGTGCAGCTGAGGAAATTCTCCACAACAGCAATCAGTGTGAAAGCCCCTTCAGAGAACAAGAGGATCTGCTCTCAGTTTTTAAAATATGAAAATATAAACTGTAGTGGGTGTAATTTATGTTTATTTCTATCTATGAATGTCATTATTGTAATAACAATAATGGTAATAGCAATAATTACAAGAATACTATTAGCAATAAATATTACTGCTAATCACAGTTAACAATGATCAAATCAATGATCTTTTAGACACAGAAAGCATGACATGCAACTCTCTCCACACACAAACACTGAGCAAGGAAGATTTGCTTTACACAAGGGAGTCATCAAACAGGGGCTGCTTTACTTCCCAAAAACTGGACTAAAATCACTCAGTATACCTGGGGCAAGGCTGCAGCAGCGATTTCCCTCCCACGCTGCACGCTTCTCTCTCTTCCAGCTCTGGGCACGGCTTCCCAGCGCCCACCGCCACGCTCCGCACGCCGCGGCGCCGGCTCCGAAAGCCTGGGGCGAGCTCTCCCCAGCCGCAGGTCCGCGAGCAGGCACTCCACGCAGACCACGCAGACGTTTCACAGTCTTTAGAGACGACACAGGACTTGAAGGTCAAAGGGACAGGATCTTGCACGCAGAGGCTGAGATAAGAACGCAGTAAAACAGCTGAGGAGGTTTTGCTTAATAAACTTCTTTCTTTTTTTTTCGACCCCCCCACAATATTTCACCCTAAGTCAAGGTCTGCCCTCAGACTATAAGAAACCCATGGTCATTTGGGATAAATGAGATGACCTGCATCAACACCAGTACAATGCAAGTAAGAGGAGCTGTAATGCACTGCATGTAACATATTTTCCAGGCAGTTCTGGGTGCAATCTTGTACACTGAACAGTTTGCAAATAATATACCTCAACTATTTCAAGTTACAACTGTTGCAAAAGGCACTATAATTGCTCCCATGCAGGTAGAATTTTACACTTTATCCAGGACAGAAAGCCAAAGCCGAGCCCAAGAGAAATACTGCCACTGATAACTATTCCCATTACTCTGTGCACAGGACTAGCTGTCCCCTGTCCATCCATCTAGCCAGGCTTCAGCACATCCTGCTGAGCATCTCCGCTCTTTTAAAGAGTTTATTAGTCACACACAAATAAGAAAAGTGTTGGTTCTGTGAAGCTGTTACCAAATGCTGTCAAACAAGGTCAGAGGGATTTCAAAATGGACAAACCACCAGAGCCCCAGGAATGCTGACTCTGGCTGTACTTTGGGATTCAATTACTCCTACTGACATGAGGACACGATCCTCATTCATCCTGTAAGAAATCAAGACACCACATGAGGCCCAATACAATGAAAAAACCAGATTTTTTAAAGCTGCCAACTGTTGAGGTTTAGTATCAAGCTACAAAGTCCCAGAATAAAAGCTTTAAGAGTTCCAAAGTTCCAATAGCTTTTCACAATATAGAGAGTATGGCAAATGTACTTCTGGGGAGAAGACAAACTTCCAGACTAAGGCCACCATCCTTCCTTGCTCCTCTGCTTCTGTCTCAGCCAGCTGGATGGCTCTCCAGCCCAGCACACACGGAGAGGGACCCCACAGCACGGCTGCTGCCACTCCACCTCACCCCAGATAGACGTCAACCAAAGACTCACCACTCATCTTTCAAAATGGAAGAAAAACCTCATCTCTCAAAAGCCTTAGATAGCTGATGTAACAGAGCAGGAAAAGATATACTGAAAGAGGACTGAGCAGAGGCATCACTGAAGCACCACAAAGGGTGGGATGGGGAAAAAAAAAGATGAAACCCAGAAAATAAAGCAGTCACCAGGTGAAAAGGAACCAAGATTTTCTGACTTCTGCCTACTGTTCTATGGATGATGTAAATTGGACTCTGAAATTAAGACCATACATAAGCTCAGTGTGAACTCTCTAAATTTGCCTTCTCCAGCCTCCAGTTGCTCATGGTCGGGCTTTTGCCAACTGTAAGGAGCAAATACAGATACATTTAGAAGGTGTGAAATCCAGAGCTGCTGCCAGGGAACCAGCCATTACCTCACTTGATATTACTTATAGCACAGTTTGACTAACCTAACTTTCTGTAAAGAAAATAGACTGGGGCAATCATTATGGGATTGCAGGGCGGTCTCATAGAGGGAGCAGAGCATTTAAAGGACATTCGCTCACTTCTCCTCCAGTCTAGAAATTGGTCCCATTTCCACAAAGGTCAACAGGAATACTCCCACTGATACCTGATCAAATCTGACTAGACTCTCAACCACCAGTAAAATATAGCATTTAGTGGCCTAAATTTATAATTCAAACTAAAAGAAAGAAGCGTAACAACTTTTTGTCTCAGATTTTTAACCTAGAATAAATTCATTAATTTCACCAGTGCTGTGAGGCTGAATTTAGTGAGGTTTATATTCTCAGCTTCACAAAGTAGGAACAGTCTGAGATATAGCCCCCTCAAAATAAAAAAAAAAATATTGCTTACAACTGAAAAAGACAACTCATTTCTCTATTGTATGTCAAATTGACCTGATTGCAAAGCTGTCTCTGGTACAAAACATCAATAGTATTGAACCAAGGACTGAAAAGTAATAGCCATTGTATCTGTACTTACTAACCACGGGATTTGGAGTCTTGTTTGGAACAAGGTTAGGTGGAGTCACACAAATGGTAACCTTATTTCCCTTCTAATACTTTTTCAACAGTTATCACATGAGCCACCTGTGCCACAACATTAACAAGAACTCCTGATTTTGAGTAGATAAAATAGCAGCACATACAAATCACTGTCCTAACTGATGGTAATAGAAACCTAGAGTTTATCTAAGAACACAGCATGGAGGGTAACTGATCTCACATTTTAATGTGTGATCTAAAGTTTGCATTCAGATACCAGTACAAAAAACCAAATCCCTTTTTGGGGTTGTACCACTGCAAAGGAGATTTAAGTTTGGCTTGATCTTTACTGAAATACCAAACAAAACAAAGCCTTTAACGATCTCCTTGGAGTCTTCTCTAAAACTAATGTTGCTGGCCCCAATTCTTAGACAATACCTGCAATGCCTCTCCTAATGGCTTCAAACCTATGCCAACACTCTGTCTGCAAAAGACATCTCTGCCCAGCAACCATTCTTGCTATTTGCAAAAGCCTTTGAAGTATGCAAAGACTGAATAGCTGTTTCTTTTCCCTGAAAATCCCTCCACTGCTCCTACCATGAAAGGCTAAAGAGATAACTTCATTGACCTTAAGGTGAACAAGATGTGGAGCTGGCAATTTCCACCCTTCTGCCTCAGTCAATGTTTTTGAGGGAGAATTATACACAACTGCTTAACAGAAAGCAAATCTAATTAACTTGTACCTAGTCATTCAGAGGCTCAAAGTCAAATTAATTGTGACACTGAGCAACATAGAGACAAATGTAAAAACAGGCTTTTACATGAAATTCAGACACAGTCTTTCATGTCGCAGATGTATTTAGGACAATCGAATACAGATAAAGCCCAGATGTGCAAGACACTTGCTGATCTGAGGCTACAAACCAGGTGTTTATTTGCACTGCTGTGTCTGTATCCAAACTGGCAGGCAGAGGAAGGAGGTCTGGGTAACAGGAGATACTGTATAAGCTCAAAGATTTTCCTAATCTGTTTCTAAACTAACTTTTCATGTATTAAACGTATCAGGTTAGATCTTCCTCCTGGGACTCAATCTAGTAACTGTCATATAGCAGGGTACTTATGTGATTGATGTTTTTTTCTGTGTTACATGCTTGGATTGATACCGTAAAACTACAGGAATTGCTTCACAATGTTCACTACCTTACACTGCCTGCGGTGTAAGATGGATCTGTTAGTTAGCAGATAGCAGCAGCACGAAGCCTAACTCACTCAAGTGGCAGAGAGCCCTCTTACTCTTGTGTACTGAAGGGGAATAAACCACACATAAAAAACCCACTAAACCAAAGGAAATCTACTCATGCCTCTCTTACACTCACACAGTCATCACATCCACCACAAGGAAATGAGTGGAAACACATTTATCTGCAGGAAAAAAAAAAGAACGAGACTGTCCAGGAGTAGTGCATCATTAAATCAGGTTGGGCACTGCACAGAAATTACCCTGGTTTCCTTTCCCAGCTGTATCAATGCATTCAGAATGAAAGGTGAATGCATTTCCTTACATGAGAGGCTGAGACAGATGGTTATTGTTGAACCTTTTATACTGAAAGGATCATCTCCAAAATAACCTGACACAGTAAGAAGCTATCACTACACCCATCCTGCTAGTAGGGAAGGCAGCACCAGGAGGACAAGGTACCACTTCAGCAGCCAGGCTGTCCCATGGCAGCTCAGGAAGGCTCCTGAGAAGTGTCAAGCCTGACTGGGAATGTATGCTCAAATCCCCACTGCAGAGCAAGAAAATCCCAAAGTGAGCTAACCTATGCTGATAAAAACCCATTTTCATTTCCTTTTTTAGAAAAAAGGAAAAAATCAGTTCCTATTCTGTAATCAATGACCCGACCTTACAGGCTGCTGCAATAAGCACTAACCTGCTCTCTGCACCTGGCTAATAATATTAGGGCCTAATAATGGACACAGCTTTGCCATGTTCCCAACAGCATCCAAATGCTTGTTTCCCCTTAGGAAACTGGTAATCAATGTTAACAGGCATACTTTCAAGGATTCAGAATGTATTTTAGGGTCCTCAAAGGGTGCCAGGGTAATTCTGGATACTGGCAATACCATATATTCGATCTGTGCAGCAGAGGCTTCTTTGGCAGAAGAAACATCAGCCCCTTCTGCATGAGGGTGGAGAGGAAGATGGGAAATATTTGCCTGCCATACAACCAAGCAAAGGGAAAGGGAGCTGAGAGACTGATAATCCAAACAAACACAGGGCTTTGCTGCCTAAGATTTCTAAGTTTTGGTGTCTCCAACACTTAATGCACCAGATCCTCTGTTTCAATTAAAAATAAATGCCAACTTAAATTCGTGCTACCTAGGCAGACACTGAAATCCTAGGGCTACACAAGCAGCTGGCTTTCAGCATCATTTGAAAACAGAAGCACAAAGCCCAATTATTTTTGGATACTATTTCTAAAATGTTACTATTGAAATGAAAAAAAAAGCAGTCATTCTTCCTTTGTTTCATCTGCTTTTAATAAAAGCAAAAGAAATGAGAGACAAAACTTTTAAAAAGAACACTAGAAAATGAGATCTCCTCCTAATCCAATAGCTCAGGGATTTGTTTTCAAACCTGAGCACCGAGGCTTGATTCATACATCTGCTGGGAGGAATGGGAACACACATCTCCTCTCCCAGATCAGAATCATAACCATCAAATAGCATATTACAGCACAACATTTCCACCTCTGGACTGCAAAATTTTGTATTCACCTAGAGAACAGAAGAATGTCAACACTGGAAACTGCGAATATTTTTTTCCTGAAAAAGAACAACAGCACAGTGGTTAAACACACTCCACTAGGAAATGGATATGGAAACTCAAACTACAGAGGCAAACAAAAGAGCTGAATGCTGCTTTACCTCAGCTTTGACTGCATGGGTAACCCCTTGACTGAGATTGACCTGTATTTTCATTTACAAAGGCAAAGTAAACAAACTCAGACCCAACTGTCCTATATCACTGTTGTCAGCTTACACATAGAATGAAGAGTTTAAGAAAGATGTACCTAAAAAGACTCCTAATTCAAATAATAATTAAAAACCCCCTAAAACCATCGTGCTCACGTCTTTAACTTCTCGGTACGTTTAGCGAGCACACACATCTGGTTAGAAAATCAGGCTAAATCTGTTTAGGATTTCAATGTCTAGCTATAAGCACTCATTTCAGTTAAATTACAATTTAGTGTCAAACCTAAATAACTTTAAAAACCAAAAAAGGAACACAAGTTCCTTTGTCTCACTATTCAGTAGATTTTTAAAACTGTGAAAAGACAACCAAAAAGAGCAAAAGTTCCAGCACATTCATTTCTTGCAACTTTTTCAGAGCTTTTTTGTTGGTTTTGTTTTGTTTGACTTTGTTACTGGATATGACATACAAGACAAAACTAATTTTTTTTTTTTCTACAATACTATGGAAAAAAATGTCCAGCTTTTTAAAACAGTCTTTAAAAGCTTCAAATTGAATGTATAAAATCATTCTATTTTGATGTTGCTCCTTTTCACAAATAAAAGTTTCTACACCAAAATTATTTTGGAACAGAAATGAACCTGTCTCAAGATCTATTGATGTGCTGCTGTTCGATTGTCTTAAAGTGTTTTCAAAAAGGTCTGGCCCTCCCTTTCCTCTTCCTTTCTCCCTTTTCCTTTCATTATTGACAAATATAGAACCTCTAAACTGAAAAAATACCACATCAAAAACGTTCCCCTTCCCTGTTTCCCTGATGCAGCACATCCCATCTTGTATGCCCTTGTGCTCCACTCCAAGTAATTCCTGTTTACACTTTTTAGAGTTGCCAGGATTTTAGCTTGCACCTCAGAGGCTGGTATGGACATACAGATATTTGTAGGACCAATAATTTAATGAAGAAAAATATTTTCCTTATAATTCAAAGGATTATTCATCTCCCATCTGAGGGTTCAATAGTATAAATTAAGCATCAGTGAAAACTGAAAACCAGTATAAAGCACATTTCCCAGTTCTGCTACCTGTTTCACAAAAGGAAGGCCACCCCAGCTGCCATTCCCATCAATTGCAACCTTGTTAGCAAGGAGGCCAAAATGAATGTCCTGCCAGTAACCTGGCACCTCTAAGCTAAGTGAACATGTTCAATCTTTTAGTCTTTAAAAACCTGCTGGCACCCAAGCCCCGCAAAAATCCAATATTTGGTAAAGGACTGTTCCTTCACACCAAAGAGTGTACCTGGTACCCTCTCCCATCAGTGAGCACAGCATCTGGTGCTACTCGCTGGCCTCATTGGCTCCTCCCCAGCTCTGCAATTAGACACCAGTAAATTAAACAGTCTTGGTAATAAATTAGGCATCTTTGCCATTGCATTATAAATTAGGAGGTGAGCTGAGCATATGGTCCCTCTCCTCACATGGCCTTTGACCAGTCAGAGTAGTTAGCTGGCTGCTCCCATTATCTATCCATCCCAATTTCCCGCAAGAACTGGGCAGAAGCAGGATGGTGGCAAAGCACTGGCAGACCAGCAACTCTGAGCCTGCCATTAAAGCACATCTTGGGATATTCCTCTCTCTTGCCTCAGTTTTCCAGAAATTCAGTTTGTACCTCTCACTGGTACTTACTCGACAGTGTTAGCTGAGATAGGAAACCTTGGCCTGGAAAATGAAAAAGCAGAAATAGGGAACTTTCCAGTTTTATAGCAGATGCTTGGCAGCCTGCCAAACCCCACTACAGGGTTATGCAAATGCGTTTACTCTTCTTTATCAGCAGCCAAAATATCATCACTCTTGTAACGTGACATCTGCAAGATCGGGTCCATTCTTCAGAAGAATGGCAGCAAATACGCTGCACAACAGAACAAGAAGGACATTACCAGGGGATGCTTAAGAGGAGTCATTGTCAGAGGTATTTGATATTAGTGACACTCCAGCCCTGGTATTAAACACAGACTGGATTATAGGCTGTATTTTTAGGTTTGGATTTTAGATCCAAAAAGAGAAAGGAAAAGTGTGTGACTACCTTGACACTGTAACAAGGCATGAACTTTTGTCCTCTACTGAATCAATGGGCTCCCCTCTTGCATTTGGACTAAGGGCTAGGTCAGGGTCAGCCCTGCCCTCTGCACTAAATCTGAGACAGACCTTCAGCACAGAAAGTCTGCCAGGAGGTGGCTAATGGAGCTGCATGCTTCCAAAGAGGGGACTAGATCAGCAAAACATACCCAAAAAGGAGCAAGAAAGAAGACAGTTTGATCGGGTTAGAGTCACTAAAACTAGAGCTCCCAGGTCCCTCTGCACTGTCATCCAGAAATACAACGCGTAACTCAGACAACAGCCTAACAAGGAGAAAACATTTCTATAAATGTCTTCCACTCCCCACTACAACAAATGCAGCAGTGAGCGTGCGAGGGCAGAGCAAGTGAAATTTTAACAAAGTCAGGATCTCCTTCCCAGAGCCTCTGATAAGGATTGAGATACAAGAGGCAGAAGAACAGCTAAGAAGTGTTAGCAGACATAAACCTGCTGTTGGTCGCATGGCAACATAAATCACAAGTGACTCCATTAAAGTCAAGCAGCTACATGAGCATAAAATCTGTATATTTAGAATCAGCATATATTTAGAGACAAGTAATAAAGTCAGGATGTTAGAAACTGCTGGAGCAGTTTCCTAAGCTTGACTTTTTTCCAACCAATAAAAAAATCTGTACTTCACTAGAGGTGTAACGGGAGGGGGTAAGAAACAGGTTAAAATGCATATTTTCACCTCAGTATGTGTGCAAAACCACTGCAGACATTAACGGGGCAGAGAACTGGACATAAAATAACCCCTTCTCTCTGCCATTTGAGTTTGTGCAGGTGTCAGGAGCTATAGATTACTGAGAAACAGATTGATTTCTGCAAAATTCAGGAGCAGGATTTTTCAAGAACCTCTAATATCCTTGAAAAACAGATCCTGAGAAGTTCTCCAGAAATCTTGACTTTCTCAGAACTCAATCAATTTCTCAGTCATCTACAGCTCCTGGCACCTGCCCAAATCTAACCTGAAGTGAAATGGTAGAGCTTAGATAGCTTAAATTTAAATGCAGGAAACGGAGAGAATAAATCTTTCCATTATTTGTTGCAGATCACTGCAACCTTCACATTTGAATTACAGCAAAGCAACCTGCATAGACTAAGAGAAACTGTTAGATAAAACACACGAGGACAAGGAAGAACAGCAAGTCCCATATCTAGTATCAGCATCCAAGAGTTACACACAGATGGGAAGGCTCCTCAGTAAACAGGAGGACAATTGCAGGTTTGCTCACTGATCTATCCTTCCAAGAAATACCTTCCAGTAAATAAAGAAGGCCAAACTTTTCAGATTTATTTTATCCAGTATTGATTTGTAAGAATGAAAGAATTTAAGCTGGTGCAATTTTAGCCTCTTCTGCCAAATATATGCAGTACGTGACCAAGAAGGAAATCTCCCTCTCCCACCAGCCAGGGCTCAGCAACAGTACAAAGTGATACATAATTCCACCTCCTCGATGTTTCTTCAAAACAACAACAAAAAAAAAACAGAAGAGAATTATTAAAAACATAAAAGGAATTAAACAGTCACAAACTGTAGAAGAATGCAAAATATTCAGCATATGCTAGCTTTACAAGAAGGGAATTAAATAAAAATAAAAAATAACAAAAAATACCACAAAGAAAACACATTCAAATTTGCATTTAAAACTCAAAGAACAAGAGCATGTTTGCTCTGGTGCTGCCACACAGAGCAAGCATGCTGTCAAACAAATCCCCTGGGGATGAACTGTCAAAGCACCCTTACCTCAGCGCTGAGGGTTTTCCATCACTCCTTACACACCTGACCTGCCTCGTTTGGTAACCAATCTCCACCTCCCCAGGATGGTGGTGGGGTTTATAGCCTTGAATTCCTGACGTGCTTTGCTCTCCAGAGTCCGAACCCAAGTCCAGCATAGTCCTCCCCGCCAGGTCAAGGTGTCTCAGATGGGGCAGCCGGCATTCGCCCCAGGACCCCACACGAAGGCTGTAGGTGTGCTCCTCTTCCCCGAGAGGACAGGCAGGAGTACCGCAGGCTCTGGATTCCGTCAGATTTGGGCATGGGGCACCCCCGTAGAGAGGAGGAGCGATGACAGCCCGCGTCCGGTGCTGCAAGCTCTTGGCACAGCCCGTGCTACACTCAGACCAGCCGGAGAACTCGGACACGACGCAGTCCCGCGGGCAGGGCACCAAGCAGGCTTGTTCGGTGGGCGGCTGTGGCGTGAAATGCTCACAGATTTCGTTGGCGACAACGGTTCTGTTCAGCTTCTGGAGACAGCGAACGCTCCTGCGCTGCAGCCCATGCTGGGCGGTGACACAAGCCCCAGCTCCCACCTCACCGCCAGCAAAGGGGACGAGCCCACACCTGTCCCATCCCGAAACCTCCCACTCAAACAGTTCCAGGTGCCAGTCACAGACTTTAAAACACCTCCTCTGGCTCTCAGGTTTGTCCTTCTGGTCGCAGTTCGCGTGGTATGTTGTCCAGCCCTCCACGTGAGTGCACCAGATGGCCCGACTCCGAACGCCCCCCGAGCCACAGTCACCTACACACCGGCCCCAGTGACCTGCAAGAGAGGAGGTGTTGAGAAATGCCATGCAATACACAGGCCACAGATCTGTCCTGATGCCCAATAGCATCCAAACCATACCCTGCCATGCATTAAAAAGTAAATAACTACCAGCTGGTCCCTAAAATAGGTTAAAACCTTCCTAAAGGCTACAAGTCATTTCTCCTCCCAGTGTACTCCCACCACTGGGCCACTCAAAGAAACCTGCAGGAAAAAAAAAAAACCACACAACATCTCAAATTAAAGGCAATCCAGGCACATTTCTGCAGCAGTAAACGCATCCCAAAGCCTGAGGAAATATGAATATTTAATTTCACTTGTACAAATGAATATAAAAATGTTCATAAAGGAAAAATAATCTAATAGGAAAAGAAAGTAAAGTTAGACAAGAGGAAAACAGTCTTAATAGAGCAATTAGTCAATGGAATAAACTGCACTGGGAAGTCAAATCATTATCCATGGTGATAAAACAGTGAGAAGAAATACTATGAGAATAAGAGCATACACTTAATAGGAGTTTCAAATGGAGGAACTGACTTGATATGGCAGTGTTTGTACTGCAGGATAGGTCTTGTGGGGTGCTGCTCTGAGAGCAGAGCCCCAACAGCAGAAAAGGCACCTCACGTGCAGCGACTTCTAAATGACCCTGGGTTGTACATCAAGCTAAGTGTTTCCATTTGCAGCACATAGCTATAGGAGGTGGTAAGGCCAGTCATTCAGGAAGATAAATAAAAATTAAACCAAGTGATGTCATGTTTAGTTCTAGAGCACATGAACTTATGTATGCAATTGTACGTATTATTTGAGGATTTGAAAGTGAACATAATCAGACAAGGTTTAATAGAAAGATTTTTCTGTGACAATATTATTCAAGAAAAATCCACTAAGCCAAAAATAAAATCTAGAGGCTCTGAAGTACAAAATTACTTACAAACCAAGAAGGAAAGGTAAAGAAAAGGCACTGGGGCTGAATCTTGACACATTAAAGGGATTTTGATGATTGTCTCAAGAGGGTCTCATCTCATTCCTAAGTTTTAACTTTCCAATAGCTCATAACATTACTTTGGTAGTACACCGCAACTACCTTATATTTTCTATTTTTTCAAGGGAGAACATGAACTTGTAATAAATAGGTTGATTTATATTAAGAAATGCTACTCCACTCAAGTTTTTTAAAATTTATTTTAAAACTTCTGGAATCAGTTCCATGCTTACACTACAAAACCAAAGACATACATAAAAACTGAGAACAGCCCCACAATAGCTTCAGTTACAGTTCCGGGTATTTCATGCAGCTAATGGTGGTTGTGCTGGTAAACCCGTTGCTCTCTTCATCAATAGAGGAGTTAATCCTCCAGAGCCAGGGGCTTGACACTGTGCAATAAAAAACGAAGAAAAACTCCTCTTCTTGTTTCATTGTTAATAAAGGAGGAAAAGTAAACAGGAAATGGATAGAGCCAAGGTCCTCCTCCAAGACATCCCATGCTCTCGCCATGTCCTTTCTGTGGGCGCTGCTTCTCCTCCCTCCTCCTTCTCCAGGCCAGGACTGCAACTCTGCCTATGTCTTGCACCTTCTCCTGCTGGAGACAGGCAGGGGTAAGAGAGGTTTTCAGAATCACTGGGGTTCAGATAGGTCCAGCTTTTGTCAAATCCTTCACGGTATGTCAAAAATCTTTGTCCTTTTCATGCCTCTGTTTCACACCCAAAGCTCTCAGTCCAGGGGAAGAACTCAGCCGTGACACCTCTGCTGAATGGGAAAAGACACCATCAAACTACACTGTGCTCTATAAGCTGTACTACACTATCGACAGGCTTTCAACAGAGTTCAATCTGCTTAAAAACAGAATATTCAAAATTTAAACTTAAATGTGCTTTTGAGGTTCAGTTACATTAAGAGGTCCTACCAATTTAAATGTTCATCCTTGATACTTCACCTTGTGATTTAAGAGAACACCAACAAGATTAAAAAACAGACATCAGAGTATGTACATGCTGTCATCTTACTAAAATTAATAGTCAAAATTCAGATCTCAAGTACTAGGTGTCTTTTATTAACAGAGGAAAGTAACAGGCACAAAGACTAAGCATCGCAATGCAATTGTATCACAAGCTTATTTCTGAGTCTTTTTCTCTGAAGCGGTTCAACAAAGACTGTTTAATTTTTTTGAGATGTGCAAGGAAGAGTTTGGTTTTCGCCAGTTTGTTTTTAAAGGAAAAAGTCAAGAGTAATATTGTTTCACTTCAGCATACAGCATAACAGTATTTTACTCATCAATAGGGCCTTGAAACACTAATTAAGGATTTACTACTTATTTCTTAGGATAGTAAATTGCATTAAAAATACCACTGAAACCCACCATGGAGTAATACAAAGCAGCTGTAGCAGAGGAATGTCCAAATTACACTCACCAAACCTACCACCACTCTTTCACTACTGCACAGAACTTGTTAGTACTTTTTACACATCTCTGGGGGTTGCTCATGAACTACTCTATGTAATAGCTTCAAATTTACCCATCCTTCTATTAACAGGAGAGAGAGAGAGAGAGAGAGAGAGAGATGCAGCAGAAGCCAGAAGCAAGAAGTGACCATTATTTAATGTCAGATGTGAATTTCGAATGAAAAATTACCAGAAAAAGAGGACTCATAAGTAATTACACTATCATTAGACACATCAAAATCTGCAATTATTCTCTGGCAAACATGCTAAAAACGTAGCCTGCTCTTGGCATATCAAAAAAAGAAGCATGAAAAATAAGGTTAAAAATCAGATGCAAATCCCATTACTATAGATTTTTTTTTACTTCCTGATGATCTCTTCAGGACATGGCAGTAAACTTATCCACAATGTTTCATAGCTTAGTTAAATATCCTGTTCAGCAGCTCAAATGAGATGGATGTAAATACTTCCTAGTCAATAGTCTGCTTTGTACTTAGAATTTAATTATTTTTAGAAGAGTCATGTTAAATTTACACTTTCCTTGAAGTAAATCTGAGTGAATTAAAAAAACCAACTCGGAACACTGCAAATAATGATATTAGCTACATTTTGTTAAAAACCCACTGGAATTTAGGCATCAAAAGCCTGAACTTCAGAAAGATGCTTTACAACTCCCGATCTAGAATGGGAGGCCACTGGTAATTAAAGCAGAAGACTAAACAAAATGAAATATATTTCACATCTGTCTACAGAAAGTACAAAAAGATAAAGGGAAGTTTATTTTTTTTGTCTCCTAACCATTGTAGCCTAATCAGATACTGGATGGATGTTTGCTCTCGTCACAGCAGGACACAGGTGGGAGAAAAAAAGACTCTGGATATATTTTGAAGCAGGGGAGGTCACAGAAGGATATAAAGGAAAATCTCATCACTGTGAGGATAACCCTTGGAACAGGCTGCTCCAAGGGACAGCAGAATCTCATCCTTGGAGGTTTTCAAGATCTGACTGAATAAAGCTGGTGTGAATTCAGTGCTGAACGTACTCTGAGCACGAGATTCAACCACATAACTTCCTACGGTCTGTTCTCTGTGAAGAAGCATCTAACTGAAAGCAAGACTTTGTCCACTAGGGTGCTAAGAAAAATGTTTTTCACTAAAAAATACCACTGAGATCTGCGAAGTACCAAGGAATATGCAACAGCACAAATAAACACATTGGTCAACCAAACCAAAGTGAAATTCAACCAAGTCAGTATTTCAAAGAGTGAGAAGTCAAGCACAACTTTCTTGACTTGCACAAAAATTGTGAGATGTCTTTGTTTATGGAAAACTGTAAACAAAGACATCCTACTGTCTCTTACAGGACATCTATAACATTACAAGCAATAATAACACAGAAGGCATTAATAAGGACAGTCTAATAAGAAAAACTGCACATTGTTCTGTTTACCATCTTTCATCAGCCAGAAAGAGTATCATGTTATCATCCCATACAGCTTCTCTAATCCCATTAAGATCATGCAATAACACAGCAATTGCCGTCTATTTACGTAGCGTGCACCGATTCCTGCCTGCAAGACCTACCTACAGCTATGCAATAATTGTGTCTGAAGGATAGTGACATCTGCTCTTTGACACGCAGGTCACACAACCATGAGGCAAAAAGGCTATTGAGACAATAATTACATATTACAGACAAAATGAAACACTACTAAACATCAGACCTAAACCAGGAATCCCAATAAGAGCTCCTTAATAAGTACATTATTGCTTAATAAGGATTGCTACAATAATTATGCTCTGTTTAACGTGACATTTAGCTTAATTGCAATCATTTCACCATCTGAGAATTCATTCAACAATAAGCATCTTCAACAATTATCCTGTCCCTGTAGCTATGTACTAATTTGCAAACTTAGGACAAGATCAGCAAATCAGTTTCAACAGAGTATTGTGTTAGTAATTTATTTCAAACAGGTGACAGATATGCTCCAAGTCACATCTGATACATAAAACAGTGAAGGAGCACTGAAAAAAAATAATAATACACAATCACAGGAATAGTTTTCCTATTTTCTACACTTTTTTAGTTTGCCTTGCAGTTTAAGTATCAAATTTAGGAGTAATTAAAGACCTTAACTATTTGTTTTTAAACAGTCTTCTAATTCTTAGACAAAGATCTCCAAGTACCTTAACAGAGACAAATGACTTCATTAATGCCTGGCTGAGGAATAACTCCACCAGACCTGATTGTTACTCCAGAAGATCACTGCAGTGTTCACTTTAATTGAATACTTCTGCTTGAACTGTCATATGACCACATTGGATGTCATTCTAGCATCCTTCCACCAGAGCACGTTTATAGCAAATGGAAAGCTGCAACTCATTCTGCAGTTTCTGAGAATAGAAAATAACTGACTTAGACAACACAGGAGCTTTACTCCTAATGGCATTATAAGCAATTAATCATCTATTAGTAACAGTTGCAAAAATAAGTTCCACAGAATTGGTTATTCTATGAGAAATTTTCATGAGATTTAAGTATTTTTTATGTAATTTTATGAGAATTATTATTTATGAGACTTGGACAAATTTATTTATTATGAACCAAACTGGTAAACATCGTATCAATTACCACGTATTTTCTCACCACTGTTTTCTTTTTTGGCACAATGCAATGAAATTCAGTATTATGCCAAGAAAAGTAGTTCCAATGATTTGGATAAAGATCTTATTATGCTGATGACAGTAGTATCATTTGCACGCCACGCTTGCTCCATGTCAGTGTACTCAGTCCAGTCACATCTTTTCTTGCAGACTAAACAGACCAAAATCTTTGGGACCAGCTCCGTACAGTGTGTAGGATAGAAAATCTGATACATTTTGGTATTTTATATTACAAACTAATATTAGTACAGCTGTAGTTAGCATAACTTCCCTGCTTTCTGGAAGGGCCCTCCTGTACGCCTGCCCTGCAGCTACTGCCATAGCTCAGCCAAAATACAGCTTTTCTTCCTTGCCCACACTTAACTGTCTCCATTATTTTGCTATCTATTATTAACAATTCAGAAAAACTCTCTAAACTATCATCTGTATGAAAGATGCTGTACAAAATAAAATTGTACTATTTGCAATGTGTCACAAAGGGCATATAAAATTCCTCTGATTCCTGGGATTAATTTTAAATACCTGTAGCATTTTTTAAATTTTCATGACCTACACAAATGAGTGATTCAGCAGCTTAGTTATTCGTCTTATTTTAGATGTGTATAACAGTGAAGTTGTGCGACTTGTAGCCATGCAGCAGTTTATTTCAATTTGACATCTCAGGTTTTTCCCTTATTATCCACATGCAGCAACACTGAAGACACACTCCAGCAAGAAAGACATTCTGCAGCAAAATGTAATGAACACTGCTGTTTATGAAAATTCAGTGATTTACTAATCCCTTGGCACTTGAAGTCAGGACTTCTCAATATTATGCACTAATGTAAACTGCATTAGCTGAGCTACTCAATCATGTGCCCACATCCCAGAGACGGCCCAAGGAAAAATAGTCTCTTCTTTCAACAATCGGTTAAAAAATTAAAACATTTTAAAAAAACCCAAATCCCACACATTCCAAAACATTTCTGTAATACTCATCCGACACATTTTGAGGGTTTGTGAGAACAGATTTCATGTCTTGGTAACAGCTGACATTAGGAGATGAGGTCATAATGTATATAAATTTATGTATACTATAAAAACAAAAAGTATAAATAGATGTTATCAGCATATTACAACTATGAGTTGTTTACTGCACATGAGATTAAAAACATCTCAGTACTGGATTATAGATAGTTATAATCAAACTCTGACCTTTTTAAAATTCCAAACATCTATGAAAACTGATTCCTTTTAAAACATAACAGCCTTTATAAGGTGTTTGTAAATGTAACCTTAATAGAAAGGATGGATGAAAAATGTTTCTTCAGTCACTCCACCTTGACTTTGGGGCTTATATTCCCCAATGGGAACTGTTATTTCCCTGTGAAAAACACCCAGAATCAACACAACACCTCCTGCAACACAAACTGCCTGGCTTAATGGTGGGGGACCAGAGGAAATACAGGGGGCACTGCTGGACACCCATCTCCATTACACTTTCTTCTGATCCCTGGTCTCCTCTCTACTTATGTTTATATCATCTACTCATAGGAAAGCTCTGATCCCTTCAAACACAACCAAGTAAAAGGTCAAGGTCTACTCTGCTGTTTCCAGGAAAGCAGAAGGGAGCTTGATGTATTTGTGAATGGGATTGTTTCGTATTTCCTGTAGGAACTGGGTGATTCAGAAGCCCCCCTCCAGTTTTATACAGGTCCTTATATTGCTGGTTTAACACCAGCAAGCTTTGCAGAGGGGTTTACTTGTTTTTCATACATTGGCTTCCCCTCGCCACCCTTCACGTGAGCAGTCCCTCCAAGTCACTGTTCCAGCATGCAAAGTCCAGGCTTTGCACCAGGTCCACCTTCTTGAATAGCCCCCCTTCTTGAAGAAGGTCTGGAGGAGACCACCTCATCAACAGCTCCACGACAAGCCTTTCAAACAATGTCAAGATCAGCACTAAGGGACTCCTAAAGGAACAGCACCAGAAAATTCACTGCCAAAGGTTCACTGCTCTGAGACAGGGCCTCACTAGGATAGCCTGGGGAGTTCAAGGTCTGCTTGGTATTTGAGCTCCAAGACACAAAAAGACTTCTCATACTAGTTCTGCAATAATTCTTTACCTGGAGGACACCAAAGATACCGCCAGCCCTTCTTCCAAGTCGTGACAACTGCAGTTTGTAATATTCTTACATCAAGCTTAAATTACATTTGTTCAGTGAAATAAAAGCAATGCTCTGTTTTTCAAAACTTAAAAAAATTTACATTTTTGTTTCACAGAAAACTTTGTGATATAATTCAGCAATCTGCACACCTGCAGAACCTTTCTGAACTATCAGAATTTACTTCACGTGCACATAATGACAGAAAAGTGTGCATCCTACTCCAGACAGTGTTTTAAGGGAGAACTACATTTTTTTCTGCTCGGCTTCAAGCTATTCCCAACTTACATATTTTATAACCCATCCCAGCACAGAAGCCAGCATACTTTTTCAGACACTTACAGCTATCAATATGCCATGGTAAAGGAATGAAAATCCAGAATTGCACACCGAGGTGCTACCAAGTCTGTCTGGGGTTAGATGGTGGAATTGTCTCCCACAGAGCTGATGTGTACACACCCACAGATGTGGTACAGATGTGGTACTGAGGGATATTCTCCAGGTGAGATTTCTGATGAGCCCTGGCTGGGGCAGCCCCTCTGTCCATGGGTACTCTCCCGGCTCTGGAGTAGAAGTGGGGCTGCCCAAAGCTCTTGGAACAGAAAAGGCAGATGGCAAAATATAGACAGCGTGTACCTACACAGAAATACCTTCTCAACCATATGGGCCAGACAGTCATTATTCCTAATAAGCACTATAGAAGAGCTACACAATGGGCAGAAGTTCCCATGGTGCCCAAACTGCTACTAATTAGTATTTCTGCATAGATGCAGAATACCAATGATAACGATTCCCTGGCAACAGATAGTATAATTAATTCATGTGAAAAGTACTATTTTTAAATATCTGCACAATCAATTTGAAATTTAAAAAAAAAACAACCTGAAGAGAGGTTACTGTAGAGCTAAACAAACTGCTTTTACTGGGCATTTTCTCTTTTTTTTTTTATTTACAGTCCATAGTTAATTATCCACTTTTAATTATTTATAATTAAATTTCCTTTCACTCTGAACACTTCTTAAATTCTCTGAATTCTAGAGGAAAACTATTTTGGAAAAGGACAATTGTCTGCAATATTTGGAAATAGCTGTGCAGGAATAAACAATATGAGCAGCTACAGCAAAGTTTGGAATGATAAGTGTTCTCCAGCAGTACATCAATCTGCTCATCTCGCTGTCGCTGTGAGCACAGGCTGCTGACAGGAGGAATGGTTGAGTGTTGAGCAGTGTCTAATCAATCTAAAGGGGCCAAGGAGCTTAACTTTCCAGACAGTGTAAATCATGATGAAGGGCTTTAAGATGCAAGTGGTTTTCACTTCAGGGAAGAATGGCAGCCATACAGCAAATACTAAAAACAAAACAAAATAAAAACTAATAGGAAACAAATAAATCAATTAAATCAATTCAAAACAAAACAAAACCCAACCCTGAAGAAAACAAACAAACAAACACACACCACACACACAAAAAATTAAAAATAAAAATAAAAATAAAAAATAAACAAATAACAACCCTCACTAAGTTACTAAATCCAGTTCACAAAAATTCACTTGCAGGACAGGGGGGAATTAATGTAATAGGAAGGCAATGACAAAGATGTTAATTTCAAAATTTCATAATCTCCCATCACATCATAAATTCAGCTTCTTGACTGCAAGGTCCAGAAGAACAGAGTAATTAAAATACTTGAGTTTGCACTCAAGAGAACATGACCACGTGTTACCTCATTCAGACCTGCAGGTGTTAAGATCAGAAAAATCTTCGGAATCTTGTCACACAACTACAAAACATAATTAAGCACAGCATATCTAGACAGGTATGTGAAGAAAGCATGGAAAATTTCCATCCCATCTGGAAGCAGATTTTGCCAGGCATCGTTCCAAACACCTACACATGCAGTTGAGTGACAGCAAAATATTGTCAGATGAAGATCTTGTGCATCAGGTCAGACTGAGATCCAGGGATCTCATGAAGAGGTGGCATTATCCTGTGATCCTTTTGTTTTTTAACTAGCACTTTAGACTTGTTTAGTTTCTGGAGAGAAGAACATGGCATTCAACTACCCCCAGACCCACAGAAACAGCCCGTCCACTGCAACGTTTCTCTGCAAACCTACCTCCCAAACGGGAGCAACAAAACCTAGAACCAGGGCAATAAAGCATTTACAATATAAAGAGCAATTTTCTACTTGTTTTATTTTTTAATTTATTTTTTTCTTTTTCTAGCCAAGTTAGATTTTTCGGAGCAAAAGCCAGCAATGCTCTAAGGATAAACAGTGAATATAGTACCATAGGCTTGGCCATAAATCTGTGTCAGCACATTAACAGGAGCCCAAGCACTACGAGTCCTGCAGCAGGCAGAGTGCTAACCCACGGTCCCAGGGTGGGAACAGGCACCTCTAGGGGAAGAGGCAGGGTTTAGGGATTTTTTTTCTTTTCAATATCTACACTTCTGAACTAAAGAAAACTGAAAATAGAATGCCAGCTCCAATAATTTAAAAGATGGAAGTGTTCAAACATCAAATCATGCTCTAAAATCATTCAGAGGTCAGCCTTACAGTACTGGTAGATCTTTATTATCTTTTTTTGCAGGTGTTTTGTTCACGGTATTCTGAATTTATAGTGGTTGTATGTTTCTGAATAGTCTTAAGCTATCACTGCAATTCCAACAGATGTGCACCTTTACATACATTTTCACAGGCTTCAGCACAAAGGATAAAACCACGTCCTTTGAGACATTAAACAGATGAGAGTATGTATCCTGAGGATGACTTTGCTAGTACAGCTCCATGTTTCGTTTGAAAACCACTAAGAGATGTGGCAGAGTGCAGGAGGCATTCAGGTATTCTGCTGGGGCTGGTTGCTGAGCAGAGATGAACAATTTTGAACTTAGAAATCTGGTCACTGTTGCCATGAAAGGTATCACACTGATTTTTGCAAGTAAAAGACTGGTACCATGGAAAAATATCAGTTACAGATGCACATTTGCTGTAGGCATATCTTACATGCAGACGTAAGCATCTGCTTTTCCTGTGTTAGCCTACACTTTGCAACTGAAGGTCTACAGAAACAAACGTTCTTATGTATAAGTAATCATTTAACAAGGCCTCAAAAACTGTAGCCCTTAATAGATTTAATTAACAGGTTAATGATGTGCATAACATGCATGCTCTCAACAGCAAAGATTTTCACATTAAGCTTGTTCCTGTTTCACAGAAGCAGCTTTCTGTAGAATATCTGTGCTAACGTAATTACACATCTGGCACTTCTGCTGCTTTCAATCGCAGAGATATTTATAAACAGTGCTACTAATTTACACAAGAGTACCTAGCAGTTCTAATGTTTTACACTACAAATAACGATATTTGCATGAAAATTCAACTGGAAAGAGTTCTGTTTTGTAGCCTTGAGTGGTTCTAGTGAATATATTAAATAATCATTTAGCCTGCGAAATAAATCTAACACACCATTGTCATAACTGCCTGGGAAACCTGCGTAAACTAAGCATGCGTCAAGTTCACCTTGATATAAAGGCATCAAGTACAAATTTTTAGACAGTTTTAAATTAAACATCAGCACTGGTAATCATCTTTGTTCCACCATTTCACCAACATGGCAAAAACTAATATTTTAAAATATAATTTCTTGGCAATGTTCATTCATCATCCTCACTGTAACTGGGAAATGATCGAAACCCAGAATAATGGAAATCCCACATTATCTCTACCAGTATTATCAAGAAAAAGCAGTGGTTATTAATTTAAATATGCTTCAAAGAACGATCACAACTTCAAACACGATTCAAGAAGATAAAAAGCCATTCCTGCCTTGAGCTGCTTTCAGTTCAATTTAGGTTCATCATGATAGTATCTGAAATCCCCCAACTTACTAAATATTGACAGAGATGCTGCTGCCCTAAGTGTTTCATCAAAGGAGCGGATGAGTCCCAAGTCCTGATGGGGCCTTACTGAAAGGAGACACTATCAAAGTAACCTTTCAACACCCACATGCTCGAGCTCAGGAATGCCTGCATGGGAGAAAAGATAAGCCAAGAGAAGTGCTCCTTTTTGCTTCATATTTTCAGACACATCCAATTAAGAATAATGATAAATTATTTAATAGAAGAAAAAGAATGTAAGTGTGAATGTGCATAACTTTACTATCAAATATATATACACATATATATATTCATGCTATGAGATATTTATATCCAAATTATCCCATTCTGCTCACATTTTGGAATTAATCAGTGTTTCTTCACTCAGGCTGTACCCAATGGAACAGAAGCATGTGTAAAACATCAGGACTGCCATATCATGGCTTCTGAAATACTGAAGCCAGTTCCCAATCCTTCTGTGAGGAGATGCTTCCAGTGTCTTGCAGGTCACGAAGGAGGCTGTGGATAATTTTGAAGATGACATGAGGAGAGGCTATGGACAAAACACTGAAATCTGCTCACCTAATTACTCCAAATCCCCCGACACTAATCCAGGCAGGCAGAACAAGGAGTGATTTGGGGGGACAGGGGAATAAAAACATTTAGCTAATACTCCTGAACCACAGATTTCAAAGGGCTTTCAGTTTCGCTCCTTTTATATGAGTAAGCTGTTTCCATATGAACCAGCTCATTAGCATGTCCCAGCTGGTTCATTAACCAGTACACAGAGATTCAGTATCACCACAAGAAACAATAAACTGCTATAGAAAGAGCTTTCTTGAGAAACAGAGTGGGCTACCTGGCCTCTTCCAGAAGGAAATCCACCCCTCAGTCTTCCCCTCAGGCAGGTTTAAAGAATTACAAAGTTCACAGCAAAGTTGGCATATCCATCCAGAAACTACAGGACTAATAAATGTCTACACCTTCAACTGACAGACAGCACTCAGCTGCAGATAAATCAGACTTGTAGTTCTGTGAAATAAGAAAAATTGGTTCTTCCTCTATGGATACTGAATAACTGCTCTTAATTCAGTTTTAATTCCAGTGGGCATTCTTTAATTCAATCAAGCCCGTTGGAAAGAGTCTTCTTTTAAGAAACGTCTATTCCTTTCTTATGATTCCCATAATAAATATTATTCAGAATATTCTGAAGTAAGCAAAGGCAATTTGATTTGAGAACCTTTTAACAGCAAGCCATATATTTTATATATACAAATAGAAATGACTGGTCGAATGGCAAAAATCAATGAAGAGAATGGAGCTAAGAAAATTTAATCCATACTAATTACAAGTTAAAAACATTTATAGTCTATCCTATCTGAAGTTTAGGAATTCAAGATATTCCTCAGCTTTGAAAACTGACCATAAATGACTCAAATTCTTTCTCAGATGATGAAGAAAGATTTTTTCTGTTTGCATCAAATCTGGATGTTACTGCAGATACAGAAAGTGGGTTCCAAAAAGTATAAACAGAATGCATGTATAAGGTTAATAATGTGCATAACGGTCTTGTGTTTTTAAAGGAAACAAAAAACGTCAGATTTCTTTAAAGAATATTAAAAGTCCTATCTTACACTGAAACCAGTATGCTAAATTTAAACTGTTCCTGCTTTACTCCCTTAAGAATAAAGGAGAGAAAAATATCTATGGGACCTCTGAGCTTAGTCACTAAGAATGTGATGTAGGCAGGTCTGCCATAGATTCTTCTACTTAAAGGTCTCAGACAGCTCCATCAGTTAGATCAGTTAGGTTCATTGTCCCAGCACTCTTCCCACACTGTTTCAATGCACCATCTTTCCACTTTCCCAAGTATTCTAACTTACTAATAAAATAACCTTGACAGGCAAACTAAGCAACTAAATGCTTTCCTGTATAAACTTTTACACATGCAAATGCCCATTATTAATGATTACTCAGTCAACAATTCCATTTATCTAAATTTGTCTGGTTACAATAGTTGCTGCCCAAAGAATTTTCCCCTGAGAATGACAGATGTGTGGCCACACACCATATCCCTGTGATAGCCTTATTTATTTCCACACGCAATCAGTTTCCACCAGATTAAGAAAGCAGAAGTTTCCTACTACTCATCCAGACATCAAACTCTGAAATAATTCAAGAAAACAGATTACTGTATGTAGTCTTAAGGTTTTCCAACAGCATCATTTTCAGGACTTTTTTTCTGGGTCACATTTCCCTGTATGTTCTTTGCCCTTCAGGACAGCTTCCCACAGGTTCCCAGTTCCCTGAACAAGTTACAATCCATACTTCCAAGATCAAGGAAAAGACCTTTAATCCACTACTTTCCTTCCCCACACCACTCTCTGTGGCCAAGGCTACTGATTACCACATTTCTTGTAAGTTATAAAGAACCATCATAGAATTGTTTAGGTTGGAGAAGACCTTTAAGATCATTGAGTCCAACTGCTAACCCAGCACTGCCAAGTCCACCACTAAACCATATCACTAAGCACCACATCTATACATCTTTTACATATGTCCAGGGATGGTGGCTCACACTGAGTAGAAGCTTGAGTAAACAACACATGATGGGTGCAGGCTGGCACTGGAGACCCCACCACTACTGCTAACTCACTACTGGTCAGAGACATGCACATCTTGAACTGGACACAAGAGGAAAAAAAGAAGTCTAACATGGTAAGGTAGGCCAATGAAGAAAGAGAAAGGTGTAAAACTGTTAGGAAATTGATGTGACCCCATGTGGATCCTACAGTGAGGAAGAAGAAACCATCACAGTCCCCCGGGAAAAGACTCCAGATGCTGACAACTCACCACCACCAGGATGAAGCCACCAACCTTAAGACACAGAGAAGGAAGGTGAGAGTAACACCAGGAAGGGCATGCAAGCTGAGAACTGGACGTATAACTTTAACTGCACTACTCTTCTTTCTTTTTCTGTAACAATTAGATCTAGACTAATAATGAATAGACTCTTAGGATTTCAGTTGTACTAACGATAATTAATTTGCTATACTTATCTCTAAGGTGTGCTTCCTCCTTGCCCAAGAACAAGCAGAGAAAAATTTACCTTAAGACAGACACAGTCTGATTTCCATGAGAGATGGACTCTCTTTCTCAGTCCATGCAGATCTGTGGTTTTTCACTCCTGCAACTGCAGTCTCAAGTCCTATTGCTACTGCAAATAAACACGGTGGAGAATCACATTCTCCCAAACAAGACTGAGTGGAGCACTCTGCCAGCATGTCAGTAAAAACACAAGTGCCTGCTGTAATGCAACATATCCAAATAGCTTAGTCTTGGAAATAAATCAGCTTCAGACATTTGTGTAAGTAGAAATAAAGACACTTTGTATCATCCCTCTTAGAAAGACTCTGCACCTTTATTAGGTTCTGCATTGCCTTGGAAAAACAAGTTCACTACAGATCTCCGACTTCAAAGTTCAGAATCTGGGGTATTGCAATGGTCCTTCATCTTTTCAAATAACTAATTTCCCATGTAGTAACTGAAGAACAATGTGCATGACAAAGATACTTATGATACAAGATGATTTTAATTTTTTTTAAAGCCAACTAATCAGAGCATTTTATAACCTCTTCCTTAGATATCTAAGACTATACCTAAAGCCCTTCTCAAGCTTCATACATGAATAAACCCATCCATAGCAAGTCTGTGGGGATTTTTTACATTGATAATTTACAGGCAAACATATTTTCTCTATTTAAACTTCAGCAAGGCTCAGAGATACCTCTTTACAGCCACCTTAAAAAAAGACCTCCTAAATCACGCAATTATAACAAAACTGTTTAGATAAGCTGCATTAAAATATTAATTCAGCATCGAGTATATACATAAATGGTGCACAGCAGTAATAACAGCATATGGCATCTGACCCACAACGACTGCAGCATTCAACAGCTGGACCCTTAGAACAAGTCACTGGGTGCCAAACACACTGATAAAAGATAGGGGGTTTTACTGATCACAGCGCACATCCTTTGTCCCAGGGAGGAAGAACAACAGCTGACAGTTCCTGTAAAATCCTTCATATTTCCTCTCTTTAGAGAATTCAAGCCACAGAAAAAATGAACTGGTTGGGCAGGCAGAAGAATTCATTAGTTTCTTCCAGTCTACTTTTATATATGCATTTGCTAGCTCAAGGCAAAAAATGTTTTTACAAGACAACCAAATATTTTTCCCCAGTACATCCACATTCTCCACTCAGGGGGTTATGTGTGTCAGGACCTGCAGATACTTCACAGAAGTATCCATGACATTATCTTCCAAAGGAGAAAACAAAAAAGAGCCAAATTCTGGTCTCTATTATGCCAGCATCAATTCAAGGTGAGCAAACTTGAGTCCACATTCCCACTCTGTTCCTCATTTATTTCTGTCCTGCATTTTGGATGTCAAACCAATTGCTGAGTTTCATTGATGAACCTCAGTTTGCCAAGAGGCATTTTAAGCAACGTCTTTGAATTTCCAATTGGATATCAGACTGTTAAATAATTTAAGATGTCACAGGAAAGAAGCCAGTATTGACTCAGACTCGCTTCCAACTGAAGTCTAATCCATATTACAATAACAATGTAAATTATCATTAAGGAGTGGCTAGCTGTTGTGGTCAGATCACGTGGCAGGCAGACAAGCTCAACCGATGAGTAAACTGCGAGGGAGAATGGTAAATGTGCTGATTATGGAAATGTAACTGTTTGAAGTCAGAGATGTGGGCCTGTATTTCACTGATAAAATGAGCAAAACAGAAAGAGACACTGCATAAGCAATTAAATTAAACTTTTTTAATCAATAAAAGGAAAACTGGGACCTAAATCCACTTTATAGGATTTAGGAATCAAAGCCTTCCTGCAACTCAAAGACAGCTGTGATGCCCGTTAACTAGAAGGGAACTTACCGTAAGACAAAAATGTCCTGATACCACACACAAGAGAGTCATCTATCATTAGATCAAGATAATTTGGTGGTAATGATGCTCCTGATCTTTAGTTCTGGATGGCATTCTTTGTAAATAAAGCTGTGCTTGCACCAGTTTTGATGACAGCATCTCACAAGACTAACAGATGAGCCCACCTGTCCTTGTTAATGTTCTGGATTTGCTTTCTGTAGATCCACTTTCTCGCAGGATTCCAGCAACAGGAAGCATATCATGCCTTTAAACTTGCACTTCACTGCAAAAAAACAATGTTGGCAGAACTGGGGTTGGTACCAAGGTGTCCACAGCTGTCTTCCACCCTATGGAAGGAGGCAGCCCAAGCTATCAAACACAGTAGCCCAACACTGACCCAGAGAGTCATTTCAATTTCACTACTGGCTGCCAAATATAGAGTCCACTTATTTTTTCTTTCTCTCCTCATTGATTCATTTCCCTCAAACACGGCACAATCTGCCACCAAACATTAACTGCTCTTCACAAAACCTCTCCCAAAAGTCCACAGTTTATACAAGTGCTGCTTATCCCAAACTTCTTCCCCTGCCCTTACGCACAACGGTACGTGAACTGCTGCTCAGTGTTTTACCTTTCAAGGAGCACAGCCATATCCATTTATCTGTTCTGTAAAGTACTCTGCAGTGTTACAGTCTTATCAAAACAACCAAATACCTCTAGTGATGACATTTTCACATATGAAACTGAGAATATATAGGAAGCAGATAGGATATGTATATACATACACGTTCAGATGCATTTACTGATACAAGGATAAATTAAAAGTAATTTTGCTACATGTAGCCAAGGCTGTGATGGTCAGGCTTCATTCTAAAAAGCACAAACGACCACCATCTGCAATGCCTTTGATAGTTCACTAATTAATGATCAAGAATGCTTTTGCTTCAGCATAATTTTATGTTTTTATACGGATATCATATTTGATTATAATTATCACAGACTGTAGAAGTTTATTAGGGCCAATCATTTTGTAATGCAATTAAAATCCCAAGGGAACAATATGAAGTAATTTTTATTGGTGAAAACGATGAGAGCTTATAACCAAAAGGGAGCCTAGTAGCCTACTGCAATTATTCCAAAATACAAAATTAAAACAAACCGCATTAATTTTTCAATCGATTTTCCTGAATACTTGAGTTAAAACAATCAGCAGGTGTTAGAAGTTGCGGAATGAGCTGATCTTCAGGCTCCTTCTAGCTCCTTCAGCATTCACTTCTTTGGGGAAGGGATTATGCAGCCTTTTTCTCCTCCTGGATGATATCACCCACTCTCAAAACAGCTCTCTGTGCTATTGCCTCTGCTTCCCAACCCTGTTAATACAACACCTCCAATTCTTTGTCTTTCACAACGCTGTGACACTTCCTATTAACATGACTCTAAAAACCATTTCTCCGCAACACAAATAATTATTTGTTCTTTCACCCAAAGGTATTAACATGAAGACTGGAGGGTAAAAACAGTAAGAAGTCCGTATCTCATACAGATTCTATATATATACATCTTATTCTGCTCTTTCATACGTTTTTAGAATACGTCCACATCAAACCGGTAAAAAAAAATATTCTCTTTCCCATTCTGTCATTCTCTCTATTGTCATCCTAAAGGTGTTTCTTTTCTTTCTCTGCCCAGACAAGAGCCTTGCGGGTTTAGTATGGTCTTTACCCCAAGACCTACTTAAGAAAAGTAATACACAGCACGCTGATGGGTGCCAGAATGTGATTTATTTCCCATTTTGCAGTTTCCCCAGAGTTTCCCCTGAGAACCTCAGTAATCACTGCAAGAACATCTCATCACTGCCACTGGTTTAGTCCCATTTTCTCACCCTTAAGAGTGCCTTTTGATTTAACATCTTACATTTAACCAAAATAATATTATAGTGCTCTGAAAAACATTGAATTTTGAGAAATAAATCTTTAGCAAGTCAATCTACACCGTATGGCTGTTTACACAGCTGTTTCCAAAGAATACAAAGTTCCACTATTCCCTACACCATTTTCTCATCTATACATTTTGTAGTTCCCTTGAACAACATCCAGTATCTGATATGCCATACAAAACCTGGAGAGACACTAACTTAAAAAGAAAAAAAAAAAAAGTAGTTCTAAAGAAGATATCTTACATTTTCTTAAGAACCACAGACCTAAGAAAATTGGCTGTACAGGAAGAAAAGGCAGGTCAGGAAAACCCCAGCCAGTGTTATTTGAAGCCAAATGGTCTTATTGTCCAAGCACCTACACCACACGTAGAAAACAGCACGCTTCAGGTAGGGATCTTTACACCAGGGAAGACCTTACACCAGCAGGTATGGGCAGTGGGCATGTGGAGCCAGGACAGTGTGACTGCCACCAGCTGCCAGTGGGAACTAAGGAGGAGAATCATCAGAGAGGCAGAGTGGAAAATGGTTGTCTTCAATATAAAGCAGCTTCCTCTGATTGTTCCTATGAATTACATAAGAGAAATATCAGAACAGTAAACCGTGACTGGCAGTGAACTCTTCTCTAAGTATGCTTAATAGCAGAGAATATATGCATTTCTCCTTGTGTCAATATTCCACTGCAATAGCTTTTCTCCCGAGGCTTAGAGAAATCCTTCCTCCTCTAATCCTGTTTTCCAGTGACAACTTAAGAACTGAAATGGCAACAATTTCCCATTTCCACTGCTAATTCACAAATTGCCAAGTTGGTTCCCCCCCCCCACTTCTACCCCTTCAGCAGCGCTCAGTATTCTCCCAAAGCACAAGTTTGAACTGCTCAGCCCAGTGGCTCCTCAAACATGAATGGGGAATCACTTCTTTTAAAATTATATGTTTGCTGGTTTTTATTTCTCATCTTTGAAAAGAATATTAGTGTCATCTTAGATCAAGGTCACTTAGCTCAAGGCAGTGATACTTAATCTCTCCAGCCCTGCCGGACACCAAAGACCAGGCACCTCAATTTTGCAGAAGGGCAGTTTACTGTAGTTTGCAATAAACAGAATAGACATTAATTAATTTCGAATACTTCTGAAGGCAAAGGCTTCCACTAATAAGTTGGCATTGCCTGTGCTTCTCAATTTATTTGCGTCAGCTAGTAAGCCCCATAAGCCCGTGCATTCGCAACGGCATCTGGGACAATCGCTGTTGTGCTGTTAATTGCAACACTTGCCAATTATGAATTCTGGTAAATTACAATGCTATTTAATGATTAAATTATTTCTGCACTAATAAACTAGCAACATATACATATATACGATGAGATTTGGGAAGATACATACTCCAGTCTTCATGCATCGGGTTAATTCTGTATGGCAGACATTTTAATGGCAGGTAAGGTACCTTTTTTTTTGTACCTTTTTTTTAATGACTAGTACCAGTTCCAAACCAGAATATTATTTCAGTCCAAAATGGAATACTATACAACCTGAGTCAATGCCTGGGAAAGTCATTGGAATGCTTAGATATATTTATTCTGTATTTTTAGAATAAAAAAAAAGAAATAAAGAAAATTCTATGCCAACAGCATGACTCAATGTCAATTAAACATTAACACCTCAGGCATTTCCCTCCTGGTTTGATACTCAACTCCACCAATGTAAGTTCAAAGGGAAAAGCTTTTCAAGCCTACATTTAGGCATATAACATGTTCCTTATGAAATGGAAATCACTTGATCACCTTGTATTAGTGGCTAGTGTAGAAACCAAAATGAACTTGTGTTTCCAAAGGCAAAATACTATGTTTAAATGTCCTACATAGATATTCAGGCATTTTCATTCTACTAGTACCCTGCAATTTCACAGTGCTTACTTCACATATTTGCTGTGAAGTGGAATACGTGAAAGTGCAGATACATATGAAGGAGGAATCACACACAACTAATTTGCATTGGCTAGGTGTCAGGAGATAAAGACAAATCAAGTCTATAATATATACTTATGATATTTCTGTAAGAGCAAAACACTGCTGCTTAGAGGATGGGGTGGGTACTCACACACCCTGACTAGTCATGAAGGGCCCTAAAGGGACAAGCCCTCTCCCCTTAATGGAAAGTAATAGGTTTCTCCAGCAACAAACTAGGAGTACCAAGTTCACACCCACACATGGACCTTCTCCCCTGAGAAGCTCCTCTTTCACCAGTCTGGACATAAGTGAGGTTAAAGCTAGTCTTTCTGAATAACCCTGAATTTTCCAGCTGGTTCAGTAGGAATCTGTGCCTTTAAGTCACTCCTAGTAGAGTGCAGAATTTAAAAAAAAAAAAAAAAAGGCAAACAAAAAAGCAAACAAACAAAAAAAAAAATGTGGGCATTAAGCATAAAAATCCTTACTTTTAAGGAGGCATATCCCATTAATTACCTGAAATGTTTTTAAGCCTCTAACTATCCCTGACAAATAGATGCTGAAATGGTCTATTGAGCCATAGAATGCTGAAAACTGGGAAGGTTCCTAGGGATAGATGGGAAAAGATTTAATTCAGCACAAGATGGCAAATCATGTTAGAAAAGAAAAGGAAAAAGTATGCACATGACTTCCAGTGTGAATACTCTTCTCAGCAGAAACCCAGCTATCACATAACCTTGAATCTGTGTTTCAAACATGATTTTCACCTCTGCAATCTCTCCATTATCCATCTACACCAAATATTAAGCTTCCGATTAAACTGCACAGATTTAATCCATAGCCCTGCCCTGGCAGTGCTGTTCTATCTTTACCCCATAAAAAGTACACTAAAATTCAAGTATTTCTAAATATTACTGTCCCAATCTTGCAAGAAATACTATAACACAAGAAATGACTGGGTGCACCGAAATAGCAAAATCCATGACTCGTTGGTTTAAATTGATTCTTTTCTTCTTCATATGTATAATCTCTTAAACCCTGTATTCAATATTTTTGCACACCCTAAGAAGTGTTCATAAAACATACACAGCAAGTCCTAACCCACTGCCTGCTCTTTGCCACGAAGCACACTTCAGTACAGAGTAACAAATACCTCTTTAACCAAAGACCCAGGCAAAAGGGTCACGACTTGTCCACGGCTGCAGCTGCCTCCAACTGAAGACCTCCCTGCCTGCCTCAACAAAAAGGTCAGCCAGACACACCTTTCATTTTTTTCTATGACCACTTCTCTTAGCTGGAAAAAAGACCAAAAAAGTCATCATACTAAACATGCTTTCCAGCCTGAACATATTTCCCCTTTCCTAATACCAACACTGTGCATACTCCTGGTTTCCTCCAAGTGAGTAATTGCCATACACACACTAATATTGCGAGTTCCTTGCTGGCTTTGGTGGAAGTCAACAAAAGCAAAGGTCCTCTCCTGTTCCACTCAGGTAAAGAACAGAAGTATGAGGGGTTCACCCTTCCCTAGGAAAGGAACAAATTCCTAAGGTGGGGGGGGTGGGGGGTGGAATTTGCTCTGGGCTTTGGACGATGTAGTTCCTGAAAGAATAAACTCAGACTGAATTTACAACATACACCAGTCATCTGACTCGAGAAATAAATTCCTTGAGACTACGGCAAAGTAATAGTTGTCATCTTCAACTAAATTTGTAGTTGTAACAAAATCAAGAGATCAAAAAATATTTAGAAGCTACCGATTGCCATTTAATTTTTTTTTGAAGGCAAGAATTGACCACCAAAGCCCCTTTTATCCAAAAATAGTAATAAAACTACCACCATGCATCAGGAAATATATCCATCCCCAAAAAGGGTTGATAAGCTTTTTCACTTTCCTCCTTTTCACACAATTCCAAATTCTCTTGCAATGACAGGTGTCGCGAGAGGAAATAGGGACTTTTCTTTCTCTAATTGGTCCTCTCAACCTAGAAGCAATTTTCAAAGTGTGGAGGGTTTTGTCAAACAGCATTTTTATGTATTATACTTTCATCATTTAAGAAGGTCTTGAATGTTGTGAGGATCATTATTACACGACGATGAGTGTTAGGCAAAGCTTTTTATCTTGGTTGCTGTTAAATGTCCTTTTATTGCTATATCAATCAACTAAATGATTTCCAAAGTCAGGTGTAAAAATAGTATGTTGGTAAAGTGGGCAAAGCTGACAGTGGGTAAAACTGTAATCTGTTTATATCTTTGGACTTGATGGTTTATCTTGCTGGTGAGGCATTTTCCAAAGCTTTTATTATTGTAGTGACTGGAAGACAA
The DNA here is from genome assembly GCA_024605025.1 of Megaceryle maxima. NCBI lineage: Eukaryota > Metazoa > Chordata > Aves > Coraciiformes > Cerylidae > Megaceryle > Megaceryle maxima. The sequence continues at coordinate 63,316 of JANHGN010024345.1, forward strand.
AATGAAAATGAGTTCAGAGATCGCCTGGTGTGTATATGACTTCTTGAATATTTTGAAAACCAAAGAGCAACATTGCAAAAGGGGGGCTCATAAAAACAGTGCTAAAGACCTTTTAGATATTTTAACTGTAGGTATGGAGAAGATAGAGCAGAATAATATGGTGACCAGAGCAAAACTGTGATGATGCTGACGGGAGGGAAACAAAAACAAGGTGCAAAGAGGATAGAAGGGTAAGATGCTCCATATGGTTTTAGTATATTAGGTGAGAAAACCTGGATTTTATGTTAAAGACTTCAGACTGAACAAGCATAATCATGGCTTTTTCACACTAATACCATGGCCCAGCTTTGCTTGCCTTTAAGCAGCTAGGCACTTCTGTCATTGACTTCAAGCTGAAGTACAATCAGTTTCTGCTATTAGACATGGTTGCTTTCCTTCTCAAAACCTGAATGTTCAGCAAAAAGTAACCAACTGCCATTTATTAACACACTCCATGAAATATTACAGTGCAAAGGAAAACAAAACAACAAAAAAAGCCACAGTCAGGTGCACTTCTTTAACAAACTGCATTATGCAAAACACTGAATTTATATATGCGCAAGCAAAGCAGCAATTTGAAACAGATGGGTCACTGTTCATAAGAGTTTGCTACAGATGGAAAATTAGTGCAAACACTTTGCCACATCACACTTTGATCAAAACTTTGCATAAAATACAAATAATTTTCTCTTTCTATACTGCGCCGTTCTTAGAACGGACATTTTTGCAATTACTTTGCAATGTCAGAGAATTGTAACTCTCTGAAGAAATGCTCTGCATATACTAAAAATACACAGCTCTGTTCAGAGCCTCCCTCTCCATGAAGGGAAGAGCCTCCAAGATCTTCCATGCTCTGCCCATTCTGTCCAGATATATAAGATCACATTCCTGCCACCTTACCCGTATGAACAGAAGCCCTCCCATACAGCAAGAGTTTGCAGTAGCCTAAACCATCTGCTTCAGCACAAACAATAATCTCCTGCTACTGCAGGACTGCCCTGGTCCTACCAGCAGTACTCCACTGGCAGCTACTCACTCCACAACAGCAGCACATTGACCTGGTGGTGTCTGGGAAGGGTGCACCATCAATTCCATGGTTGGAACAAGGTCTTCAGTGTGGGGTAAGTGCATCTCAGAATGGGGGACTCGTCTCAGGGTATCTACACATCTCTGTCTCTCCCAAAACTGTTCCCTTCATCTAAAGTGCCGAGTAAGGTGATTAGGAGCCCTGAAGCATGCAAAGCCCAGCTGTTCCTCACAATGCAGAAAAAGCCCTCTTCAGACTATTTTAAAAGCTATTCTTTTTTTATCTCTTTCCCTTATATATATCACAGACTACATGTTGCCTTTCATCAAGTGCTTTCCATTAAGCCTACTACCACTTTTATCTGTCAATTTTACTGTATATAGAAGTTTCCCCTTACTTCACCATACAGTTATTCTGTATTTGATTTTATCTTTGCCAGGATAGGATGTCAAGAAAATTTCAGAGAGGGCACCTGCTCTATAAATGAATTAACAAACAGAAATAGCTTTGGAAGATCATAGGTAAAACAGTAAATTATGAGACTCAGAAGTCCACAGTTCTTTCACTCCTCCTAAAGGCAACTCATTCTCTTCAGGCAGTGGTTCAACAGACTGTTCACACACCTCTAAAGTATGGAGAACTAGATGTCTGCCTTTATTTCCTGGGATTTAATGTCATGGAAACAGAGATGGAAACGACAGCACGTGCTTTACAAAATTATTGCAAAACTGCTGAACTGCAAGTTATATCAAAAGAAACTGCACCCCAGCAGGCAGCAGCCTGCTGGAGCCATTTCCATCACTTTCTCATCCTTATGATAAAGCAATTATACCAGACCTTGTAACACAATAATATTTGTATTGAAACACCTCACCACTACACAGAAGCACACACTACTCTTCTGAAAGTCAAGAAATCAAGGCCAAATTTTACTATCTATTAACTATCCATTATTCCTCCAGCTGAAAGAGCATACCGTGAGTAGAATCACATTTATGGAGATTCAGGAGAAGTATCAAAGATGTGAAAAAAGAGAACAATTATTTCCACATCAGCATCACTCGGAAGGTACCAGTCAAGTTTCACAGAATGCTCCCCAGGGCAAGTGTGACAATATGGTGAGACAGGGTGATTTCACCGAGTTCCTCCAGGAACAGAGCCTCCTCTCCTACGCAACATGCAAAGGCATGTGAGACATGGCCATTTTCACCCAACTGCCCTATGACAAGTCTCTAAGAACAGAGAGGCGTGCTGGTATCAGAGGTGGGTAGACACAGAAGTTCTCCCCTCAAAAAAAACCAAAAAAAACCAAAAACCAACCAACCAAACAAACAAAACCACAAAAAAAAATTAACCAAACAAAACCAACAACAACAAAATTAAAAAAAAAAAAAAAAAAAAGGGACAAGCAGAGTCCAAAATGCCCCAGCACCCACCCCCAGCAAGGCAGAAGGGGAAATGCACTCCCATGGTAAGAAATCCCCACATAATATACCTGAGAAAATTACTCTTCACTGTAATATACGGGCATATAACACTAACAGCAGTAAATGAGTAAACATTATTTAGATTGCCAAGCTCTAACAAGCCTTCATGCCCTAAAATTGTACTTCAAAGCCAAGTTTGCACAAATTAACAAGGGCAAGGGTATGAAGATGCACCAGTGAACCTGCACTGAGATGAGTAAACATGTTAAGAGTCAAGATTTGAAAAAAACTTGCAATAACACTGTTTGAATAGCACTGCAATTAGGATTGTGGGTGGGTTTTTAATACATCTTGTCAAAATTTCAGCTCAGGTTAACTTACAACTGTGGCTTTGGAGAAAATAGTTCATTCACCACAGTCTTCAGTTTCGAATGAGGAGGAGTCTGTAAAGTCTCAGCCTTATAATTACTTTGCAATTTTTGTATACTGCATTTATAATGTGCACTTTAACCATGAGGAAACTGAAAAAACGACTAATTTGAAATTACAAAAGGAATTATAAGAGGCAGACTATGGCTGGCACCTCAATCTACCCTTAGAAACCATTTCATTTGCAGACAGGGCTATCACAAGCTGTTGGAGTGAAATGTTTACTGACTGGATTTTGCAGCCTGCCTTCTACTCTTGTAGCTGCAGGTTTTCATGTTAGCTGTCCTTTTAGAATATATTTTTTATTATTATCTTGTGAAAACTGGTGAGCATCTTTCAAAAACCTGTTTGTGAGACTGGGCTGCTACAAAACGAGGATATTTATAAAATATTCTTAAGGTCACTGCACCTTGAGCGTACATTTTGTTTGGTTCATGGAATAAAGGTAGGACAAATAATCTGAAATACCCAACTGCACGGCTTTCAGTTCCTAGGTACTGAAATGCTTCTGGTCATGAAAGTAATTTTGGGGAAATACTGGTGAAGGTTTCCCCGAGATGACAGTTTTAGCACACACTGGGCATCTTGCTCTTCATAACCAGGGAAGCTTTGAGTATAAAACTGCTAACAGATTTTACTTTATAAGATTGATTCAAGTAAGAAAGAATATAAATTTTGCCTCTTCATTTCTGATGATGCAAATCCATTAGAAACCCTGATACAGAAAAGAAGCCCACTTCTTGTAATAATTTAAGTGTGACTGCTCAAAATTTGACACAGTGATAACAAGTGTTATCTGGCTGCCTCTAACTTCAATTAGATTTGCTCAAAGAATCAGTAATACTTCAACTCGTTGCTACTCTCCTTTAAATAAAAACAGATGAGATTCAGGGAAAGTTTGTATTGCACCATTGTATATTATTTTCCATAAAGAATATATGAACTCCCCTAAGGGTACAACACATACAGTTAACACACACACACGTGTAAACACAGCATTATACTTCTTTTTTTACATGTATGTGCTTTAAATGCTAACTTTACGCTTACATGTGACTTAGAATATGTAGAAAAGAGACTTTCTTTATTACAATAGCACCACACATCAGTCAAAATTTATTAACTAGTATTTTCTTACAATTCAGTCAGTCACTTTCAATTATTTATTATTCAGCGTAAAACAGATGCTTTTCACTTTTTTTCTGAGATCGTATTTTTCCTGTCTCTTCAATAGGAAGTCATATTTGCTATTCAATTTACTTAACGTGTAGGCTCTCCTGAATCATCAAAATAAGCTGAAGTAGTAGGGAAGTGACTTACATGAATATCAACAACTCCTATTTTTCACTCTGAGTGACATCCCTATGGAAATGAAAGTATGCTCAAACAGTTGAAAATTAATACCAAAAAGGACAGGGAAAGAAAGGCAAGAGGGCAGACAGTGTACCAGGAGAAACCTCTGGCAGTCAGCAAAACAAGCCAAGAAAACAGTAACTAATACAAGGGGGGATTTTCCTTGGAGGACAGACCCAGGTACATGCTCACCAGTACTGCTTCCAGTCAGAGGGTTTCCTAAAGACAATTTAATTTGGACCACAGAACACCTCTGCTGATCAGCAAATGAACAATATCCCAGGTCTAAACAGCTGTAAAGAACAGGCAGCTGCAGCCACAGTGCCAGGAAATAAAACTAAATAGCTTAAAAATCAGCTTGCCAAAGCACTGTCTATGCAGTAGCTGAAACAGATGATTCAGCCCAAAAAGGTGTCCCTCCAGTCACCACTAACACCCTGATAAATTATGCCAGTGATCACCATAGTAAAATCCAAGGAAGTGGGAGTTAGTTTTTCAACCACTTCTCTGAATGATATGCTGAACCTCATCATCCTTGTTCTAAAATTTTGCTGTAAGAAATTCATTTGGTCACAGCAAGGGCAAGTTAAATCATTATGGTAGGAAAACAGGAGTCCTGGTGGACAGCAGGATGGTCATGAGCCAGCAATGTGCCCTTGTGGCCAGGAAGGCCAATGGCATCCTGGAGTGTATTAGAAGGTGTGGTTAGTAGGTCGAGAGAGGTTCTCTTCCCCCTCTACTCTGCCCTGGTGAGGCTGCATCTGGAATAGTGTGTCCAGATCTGGGCCCCTCAGTTCAAGGACAGGGAACTGCTTGAGAGAGTCCAGCACAGAGCCACAAAGATGATAAAGGGAGTAGAACCTCTCCCTTATGAGGAAAGGCTGAGGGAGCTGGGTCTCTTTAGCTTGCAGAAGAGGAGACTGAGGAGTAACCTCATTAATGTTTATAAATATGTAAAGGGCAGGTGTCAGGAGGATGGAGCCAGGCTCTGCTCAGTGACAGCCATTGACAGGACAAGGGGCAACAAGTGCAAGCTGGAACACAGGAGGTTCCATGTAAACAGAAGGAGAAACTTTTTCATGGTGAGGGTGACAGACACTGGAACAGGCTGCCCAGGGAGGCTGTGGAGTTTCCTTCTCTGGAGACATTCAAAGCCCACCTGGATGTGTTCCTGGATGACCTAATCTAAGTGATCCTGCCCTGGCAGGGGGATTGGACTTGATAATCTCCAGAGGTCCCTTCCAATCCCTACCATTCTGTGACACTGTGCGGGGGAAAAAAAAAAAAATCCCAACTATTTAATGTTTCTCCAAATTCATCAGGAAAAAATTTCTTTATGTAATAATAAGGAAAAAAAAAATAGCACAGTTATCCATGCTTATGCATAAAACAATCCCAGACATAAACACATCTTCACTGGCAAGAAGAGTATGTTCCACTTTTCTGCACAACTCATTACTGACAATACCCAGAGAAAATCTTTATAATGTTCTGTTTCTTATTTCATGAAGTTTTACAGCTAATGTGTTCTCAGTCAAGAATAATGTAGTGATTACAACAGAGCTCAGTAAGAATATCTGGCAATGTAATACCTATAGAATTTAATAAATTTCTCTCCAACCAGAAGAAAATTATTGATCACCAATTTTTTTTGCAAGCTTCAGATCAATTTTTACATCATTTAGCATAAAGTTTCCAGAATTAATGCATGAGAAGGTACAGATAACAAGCTTTGAAAGTAAAAAGATATTGATTTGTGCAACTTTCTATGCTAATTTTAGGATTTGATCACAGCTAATTTAATTTGACTAGTGCTTTTTTTTACTTTTTGATATCTACAAAATAACTTGAAGAATCCCTTTGACAATAACTAGAAAAAACTTCATCAGAAAATAGAACTGGCAAAACTTGTGGGTTTTTGTACTCACTTGTGCAGACACACTCATGCATGGAAACACTCACCAGCTTGTTTAGTAACACATTACCTGGAAAAATTTGACAAAAACAGAAAGAGGAAAGATCTCCGTGTGCAGCTACAGTTCTATTCAAAGTCTCCACTTAGGTTTAATTTGAAAAAAGCCAAAGATATGATTTTACCTCAGTAGTGTTTAACATGATTGTTGAATCATTTTGTGCGTTAAGCATTTTGTGCCAAATTAATGCACTCTCCACATTTACATGGGCAGAGCCACGATTTTACACATTTGAGCCTTCACACACCTCGGCACCACCTCTCCGTTCCTCTGGACACCACTGTACTGGACGAGGCTCTCACACAGGGATTTGTTAAAAGCACAATTCCTGACCTAGGGTAATAAGTGTTTGGCAGCCAAATTAAATAAAATCTAGAAACCATCTGTTTTAGAAACTTTAATGATTAATTTTAGGAAGATGTTCTAAAAATGAAGTTATTTTTGGCATAGCATTTATTTATAAGACATATCACTAGCAATCCAGCATTTTTCATACCAGGCTTATAACTACATTTTCCAGTTATCCATCTGGGCCCTTTTCAATTCAGTGGTTTAATTAAAACTCAATGGTATTATCAATCTGTTGCATTTTTCATTTTGATGGTTATTACATTTACAGTACAGCAGGAGTACAAATTAGAGTAAGAAGATAAATCTCATCTTAGAATTTCATTTCTCTATCTTTAGTAACTTTCGTTGTCATAATATTTTCTAGCTCATTCATGTTTATAAAACAGTTTTAATAATCTATTTTTTATGACTACAATAAAGGGAAACAGGAAAAAATTATTTTTCAATAGCTTTACCCATCTCACAGGGTATCTCTCATCATCCATTCCATCAGTCAGGTCAACAGATGGGTATCATACTGCAAGGGTGGGAAAAGGTCCCTGACAGAGTTGGTATTAAGACTTTACTTTTCACCTCTTAACTGTGTAATTTGGCAGTAAGTCGGCAAGGGACAGAACCACACAGAGATTAAAAAATAAGCAATTCCCAAAGAAGAGAATGGTAAAATGAAAATTGCAATGCTGCAAGTTACAAGTAGTTTCAGCTAATATTAAGGAAGAGCATAGCTTCAAACCTTCTAAACAGTCCTGGAGGACTCCACCTTTAGCTTGCAGTATCCAAAAGTCAAAGTTCAGGTCACCATTTTGGCTTAAGGTCTTTACTAGTGGAGATTATTTCATACTCAGTTTTCTTAGAATTAAAAAGTTAATTAAAGCAAGCTTTATATGGTGAAAAGGAGAAGGGTAATAAAAAAAAAAAAAAAATACCCATACTTATCAGGTTTGCTAGATAAAATGTTGACTGAATGTCTGGGCCCAGAGAGTTGTGGTAAATGGAGTTAAGTCCAGCTGGCAGTTGGTCACAAATGGTGTTCCCCGGGGCTCAGTACTGGGACTTGTTCTCTTTACTATCAGTATCAATGATCTGGATGAGGATATAGTTCGCAAAACCAACCATTTTTTCAGCAGGTCCATGAAGAATTAAAGTTTGGACCTTGTTGCTCCAGGATGCTTGGATATCAGAAGTACAAATTCCATCAAAAAGTACTTTAGAAGATTCATCATGAAACATCTATCAGAGCTAATAAGGATATTACCCCTAAGGTGCACGCATCACCTCCAGCTCGGGGTTCCATAAAATTTCAGGCTGTCAGAATTGGAAGGGGGTGCAAGAAAGGCAGTATTTGCCCTTTTCTTACACAACTTCCCCAGGCAGCCAGCCTGGCCAGTGCTGGAGATGAGGACAGCCTCAATGGGGCTGTGGGGTTGCTTACTGCTGCTGCTCTCCTGGGTCTCATTTAAAGAAAGTGGAAATCAAGGTTTGCACAAGGTCAGTAAGAAACATACATTTATTCTCACACACATCATCTTCTGGCCTCTCACCAAAGAAGAAACTACTAAGAAGCATTTATCCGATTAATGTTTTCCAGCAATCAACCTGTCCATTGGGATATCACTCGTTAGAAGTTGTGTCTGGATTTGTGGAGTTCATCATTTTTTTTTTCCGCAGAACTCACACAAAGTCAGTGGAAATTCCTGCTGACTCAAACATTGGATCAGAGCCAGCGTTTCCACAAAAAGAAGTGGCTATAGAGCTTAAGAAAGGAAAAATTGTTCAACTGCTTGGTCAAATAAGATTCCAACTTGGGTAGAGAAGGAGAACAAAGAAAACGTAGTAAACCCTAATAAGCATCAGGAAGAAAATCATGAAGTCCAAAAAATAATCAATATCATAACAAGCAATGTCATCTATAACAGCTTTATGGCTAATGCTGGATGCCTGCTTTTTCCTTTTACCATCAGCAGAGGCTTCCTTTGGCTAAATAATTGTAGCAACTATTAAAAAATAAATAAATGTGTAGGTAACACTCTCTTCAAAAAAACATAGGGAAATCTGAATTTTGCAGCTGATGAGTTTTGACACACCTGCCTATCAAAATGCTAAGCCTTGCATGAAAAGACTGTACTTAGCTGAGAGGAACCTACCCAGAGTATCTCTGCAAGTTGACATTCCCAATAATGAATTTTAAAGCACCTAGTCAGTATTTATTGTACCCATCACCTCCGCCAATGCCCACGAGAGACACTTCTTAACACACTTACACACACAAAAGTGAATTTTCACTTCAGAGAACATAACTTTGAAAAAATGCTGAAAAACAAAACAAACAAAAGCAAAATAGGAATTAATATTAAAAGTACATGTAACTGTTGCTGGGTCTCATAGTGGAAGCACGAACTGGTTACCCTCAACAAGATATCTGGAGGCACGAAAGGGCTTGGCACTCAACTTGAATTAACTTTTGATGTGAGTCAGACACCCAATTATCCTTTGTGCTGTTGAAAAATCCACCCTCGTTTCTAATTCTTGTATTTCCATAAAAGTTGACATCTATTAAAACATCATCAGGTATGCAGTCAAAACAACATAACACTTCAAAAAACTGGTGGTAGTCATGGTTAATTGTCTGGAAAATAGCTCTTTAAAAACTCAGTAATAGGAATCAATATTTTAAATGTATCTTCCATATATGTTGAGGTTGAGTATTTACTGGGAGAGCATCAGCTACTGCTATTTACATCAGTAGGAATAAAAGGGAACTACAATGCAGTAGCAGCCTATGCTTTATGAGCAGACTGACTTAAATTGCAAAATTATAATTAAAAGTATCTTTCGATTCAAAACCACATTTACTCTGTTCTTTAAAAGGGTGCTATCTATACTCTTGAAACAATCCAAATCAAATAGAAGGATTTTACAAGAAATGTAAATGACTGCCACAAAGCACTTTAATAAAAAGCTAGAAAGAAACACAGAGTTACTCAAAATGGTCACAGAAATCAAAAATGAAAAGTATAAAATGTTTAAATATATACATAAATTAATACAGATTAGCCTTTAGAATTTACTAGAAAATGTAAAGAAAATTATATGAAGGCTGGTTAGCATGAATGCTAAGAAAAATATGAGGTTTACAAGAATATTAGGAGCTAATGGAATCATGCCAACAATATGATTAACTGCCTCATGGGTCCTGCTAAAGTCTTCATTAGATAACCTCATCCCATCCCTCTCAGACATCGAGTGATACATTCCTTGACCCAAATTGAACACTGTAGTTTTACCATGAGCCTGAAGGACACCCATGCAGCCAACACATGCACAGACACAAAGTACACTTCTCACAGGCACCTGGTTTGCTGCCCAGGCTCCACACCAGGCGCGCACACACACATTTCTCACTGGGAAATCCCAGACAACTTTAAACCAAACACTTTTTTTAAAGCATATTTTTCTCTACCCTCATTTCTGATGTGGTCATTTCACACAGGCTTGTCAATGCACAATGTGCAGCATTGGCAAAATAACTCTGAGAATTCAGGTATCACACTTCCTTCCCATCAGCAATGACTCCAAACACAGAAGTGTGCAGCATCTTCAACATGGAGGATAAAAGGAAAATAAAAAGGAAATATAAATGGGCAACATATCCCTAGGACAAAAAAAAAAAAAAAAAAAAAAAAAAAGTTCCAAACATAAATATTTGTAAAAAAATATATCATAATATTTAAAAACAAAGAAAAACAAACTCATTTTCAGAAT